>BQMI01000398.1:600000-834045 GCA_026005395.1 Asobara japonica
ATGTTAATTTGATTCTGGGATAGTTATCCCGAAACTCTATCCCGAAACTCTACTACTTTTATACAGGGATAATTATTCGCAATTACCCCCGAAACTTTACTAACTTTATACAGGGATAATTGTGCGGAATTATCCCCGAAACTACAAATTTTACTCTGGGATAATTACTCGGAATTATCCCGATACTCTAGTAATTTTAACTCTGGGATAATTATCCGGAATTATCCCGAAATTCGATTAATTTGATGCAGGGATAATTATCCGGAATTATCCCGAAACTCGATAATGCTATGCAGGGATAATTGCTCAGAATTATCCCCGAAACTTCATTAATTTTATACAGGGAGAACTATCCGGAGTTATCCCCGAATTGTCACGCTTCTAGACAGGGATAATTGTTCGTACTTATCCCCGAAACTCTACTACCATAAGCAGGGATAATTATTCGCAATTATCCCCGAAATTAACATCTTGGTGTTCCAAAATGAAAATGCGTGGTCCGGGGCCACGAAGGTCAATTTTTTTACACCGGGTAGTACACATAGGTACTTACCGAACGTATGTGGAGCGAAGATGTTCTCCGTGTGGTGATCCGTGGATAACTAACTTGTCCATGCGGCAGACCACCAGCTGCGCTTAATCCGCTCGATAGGTGGCAGCTTCCTACTGACCAGCGGGGTCAAGTACTTCCGCTTTTCAAAAAGGTGGTTGGGGTTAGACGACGGAATTTCCGCGCGGATTCCGTCACACCCCCTTACTTAAAGTCATGGTACGCGGGGAACTTTGTTGTCAGAAATCGGTATTCCTGATTTTGGAACTGTACGGGGAAGATTCTCACTCAAACCTTTACTCAAAAAAAATTCTCTCTAAACTTCTACTCAAAATACTTACTCAAAACTTTTACTTAACACTAAAGAGCCGGTGCTCTTCTGACTCTCCCAGAAGGTTCCTTAATTGACCGAGGGAAAAAAAACGCAACTCAACAGCCTTTGGTAACCCAATTTATCCACCGGCTGACGTGGTCCATTGGTTTTCCATCGCAACGTAACGGTATCAAAAACGGAATATTCTGATACAGGAGCGCTGATCTCGCGATCAGGCCTTCACAGAAAGCACTTCCCCACCGTTAACGGATGGCACTGTAAACTGGAACTAAGCTCAATGTAATTCTCAAAACCAACCTTATCAAAACAAAATATAACTAAAGAAATCTTCCGTACAAGTTCCAGCTGTCGTTCCCGCTATTTATAACTATTCTCATCAATCATGATGAATCGCCGTAAGCACCGAGATAGGCGAAATCATTTTCTGGTTATTCTCCAGTCAGGATAACTTCAGATCACGCAAGCGTTTATCAGTTGACAAGGTTATCCTCAAATCGGTAGGACTTCAAGATGCTAGTTAGCCTAACGAGAGACTGAGCTCGACGGTAACGAATCCATAATATAATAGCGTCAGCAAGCATGACGAATACCTATAAGTACGTAGATAGGCGAGAGCACATCCTGCGTATACTTTAGTCAAGATAGCCTAGAATCATAAGCGTATATCTGCTGACAGAAAAAAAGGTCATCCCTAGCGGAATAACATCGAGCGGGTGATGCAGTTTAACGAGATACTCAGCTCGACGGTAACGGTCATGCTGTGGAAAGGTAGGGTAAGTCAAGCATAAGAAACAGAAGTTACGAAAATGAAAATGTAATTGGTACAAAAGCAAGAGAACGAAAAGAAACAAAAGCGACAGATAGTCTGTAGATACAAGAAGGATAAGCGCACATCGCTTGAAGTAAAACAGCTTACACAATGGCAAAGCCAAGACGAGGCCATCATCGCATAAGCGAAGGATTAGCTTCAGCGGCGATGGCCGAGGGTTTAGCGCTAGCGGCAAGGAGCCGAGAGGTAAGGACCAGTAGGTGGTGCGTAGTACCTGTCCCGTTCTTGACGGTGGTACTTCAGCCAGCGAATCTCTTCTGCTGTGGGGACGAACGCTCCGTTCCTGTCTCGTTGGTCGGTAGCGTCAGCCACTGAGTCAGGAAGGTAGTTGGCAATCTGGGGTGAGTAATCCGCACGATGGGGTGGCACTGAGTAGGGACGGTGGAACCTGTGCTCATGGTGGTAGGGAGTTGGTTGGGTTCCAAAGTTCGTCGTAATACGATGAAGTAGCCAATCCGACCCATGATGGCTGACCGAGTCTCAGCGGGGATCGTACCCGAGGGGTAGAGGTGGTTTGCGGATACTGTCCGGCACCGAAAGAGCGAGGGGCTGATAGTCGTTCGGGAAATGTTCCGGAGTTCCCTCGTTGGGTCCAACCCCGAGCGCGGCCGTGGCAGGGACATTCTCCTGTTAGTAGGCCCCTCCGTCCACATTTGTGGCAGAATTCTCCGACTTGGGCATTGGTGCACTCCCGGCATCGATGTCCTCGTTGGCGACACTGGAAACAGTAAGGGACTTTTTTCCCGGCCTCCCCAGGCAGATTTGGTGGGACCGCTTTTGGGACTGGACGTGTTGGAGCGCTGGTACTGCTAGTTGGAGCGTTCCGATACGGCTTTGGCTAGGGTGCTTGCTGCTGCGGCTAGGGTTGGTCTGGGTCGACTGCCTGTCCGCCATGGTCCGTGCACGGGTAAACGAGGAATCTGCACTCGTGGAACTAGGGGTTTAGGTGGTTGAGCCTGGGCGTTGCCGGACGGGGAAGGCTTCGGCTTCTGAGTTCCTCTTGGGGCTCTTGATTGTCCTGGGTCTATCTTAGCCGGTTCCTTGGGTGTTTTGGCAACGGTCTTTGGATTCGGGGTACTAGACGTCTTCTTAGGGGTCTTCCTAGCAGGTTTCCGGGGGGGTTGGCGTGGCTACGACCCGCTTGCAGTGGGCTTGACTTTGGCTGGGACTGGCACCTCACTAGCTGCTCTTGCGTCATGGCTACCAGTGTCCTCCGGGGTTTTGGGCTTTGGAGCGGGTATAACCGTCCCGCTCGATGGTTGGCTTTTCGTGCACTTGGTCACAGCCCTACTGGACACTTTCGGTGTCGGCCCCTTGACTAGCGGGGTTTTTTCCTCGCTTTTGGGGCCACTCTTCCCGTCAGTCGTCCTGGGGGGAGGACCGGGTGGCTGGGTCGGGTTCCCGGAGGCCGTGGAACTGGACGTGGTGGACAAACTCGTAGAAGTGGATGATGAACTGGATGAGCTCGAGGATGATGAGCTTGACGACGAGGACAAACTCGACGAGGATTCCCGACGCCGGGGGTTTCGAGGCGGCGCTCCGTCTAGAGTTTGAGGGTGAGCCTTGCTGGGTCGATGACTATGGACGGAGCGTAGTCCGAGGGATAGGGGGCAACTCATACGTCCCAGTGCATAAGTGGGGTAAGTTCTGAGCGACGGCCTGCTGAATGGCTTGAAGTAGTCCAGAACTCTTAGCTTCCGCTCTCTCTAGCGAAGGTGGGAACGGGGTTGGCGTGTCCCATGCGTGGTTCAGGATTGGAATTCCCCCGGGAGGGCCGATGACGGGAGCGCTGTCGGCGGTAGTCGAAGTCCCTTCGAGGGCCGTAAGTGGTTCGGCCGATGACCCATCTTTAGTGAGGGGTGTCGTGGTCGTTACTTCCTCCTTTTCGGCAGTTGCGGGATTTCGGCAGATTTCGCTGAGGGGGGTTCCATGTTGGTGGAGTCCGGTACTAGGTCCGAATTGTTAGGTGGCGTAGGTTGTTTGTATCTGGAAAAGCGTGCAGGAAATGCATAGGCAAGGTTTAGGAAGTGGCGCATGCAGTGCAAAATCGCACAGGGTTCAAGCACGACAGATACATACAGTTTAGCAGTAAAGCGTAATGCAAGCATGCACAGAGGGGTTTCGTTCGGGGGTAGTACGCGTTAGGATAGGCTCGCCGTAGTCGTAGCGAGGCGCCTGAGGGGCGTTGCGAGCTCAATAACCGACCAAGATAGTTATCGAGTTCCCGAATTCGATACGTAGTTACACGAGGGGTAACGTGATAGGTGGATTTGAAAGCCTCACCAGGTTCCTAACTCGATGACTTAATTGGGGAAGCAGTACGAGTTCCCTAGCTCGAAATTACGTAGGTAGTTGACGAGTTGCCTAGCTCGGATCTTAAGGAGATAGTTGTACGACTTACCTAGTTCGAATCTTAAGGAGACAGTTGTGCGAGTTACCTAGCTCGAATCTCCGTTGGGAAGTTTTACGAGGTACCCGGCTCGTAGGCTAGGTTAGGAAGTTTAACGAGGTACCCGGCTCGATATCTCCATTGGGAAGTTTTACGAGGTCCCCGGCTCGAAGACCGCTTAATTAGGAAGTTTAGCGAGTTCCCCAGCTCGAACTTGATTAGGTAGTTTCCCGAGGTGCCTAGCTCGACTGCCTAATTAGGAAGTTTAACGAGTTCCCCAACTGGATCTTGATTAGGTAGTTTCCCGAGGTGCCTAGCTCGACTGCCTAATTAGGAAGTTTAACGAGTTCCCCAGCTCGATTACTGCGATTGGGTAGGTCGAGATTTGAAATAGGGTTTCAAGTCTTCAATCGCATATTCACCTACTTCTTTACCACGTAACGTTATCAACTGGTAACGCACACGTGAGATCTTCATGTGTACAAGATACGGACCTTCCAAGGGAGGTTCGAGAGTGGCCGAAATGCGCTTAGCGGCATTCGAGAGGGTATGTTTGCGTCGTAAGACGAGGTCACCAACTTGAAGTTCGGCCGCCCCATGTCTCAAGTTGTACTAATGCGCTTGCTGATTAGAAGCCTCTGTAAGCGCATGTGATAACGCCCGACGCAGATTTTCGAGCCGTCTCATACGACTCATCCAATCCTGAGTTTCGAGAGGGACGAAGTCTGTTTCACCTTCGAGTGCACGTCGCAGTGAGGTCATGGAGGCAGGTTCACGTCCAAAATTCGCGAAGGCGGGTGAGGCCTGTAACGCGGAATGATGCGCGGTGTTATACGCGAAACGAAATTCCGCGAGATGGACATCCCACGTACTATGGTCCCCATCATGAAGGCACGAATCATCGTTTTCAGGATACGATTGACGCGTTCTACCGGGTTTCCGTGAGGGTGGTACGGCGGGGTAGTCTGATGCTCTTTGCCCGCGAGGTTCATTAGACTTTTCACATCTTCATTGACGAATTCTCTTCCGTTGTCGGAGAGGAAGACCTGAGGTGTGCCCCACCTATTGATGATGACCTCCTTCAAGTGTTTCCTGATTATTTTCCCGGAAACACGCCGGAGAGGCATCACTTCAATCCACTTCGTGAAGAGGTCTTGGAGCACCAGGACATAACAGTGTCCCAATCTGCTAGGAGTAATAGACCCTACGATATCTGCAGCGACTACGGACCAGGGACCTTGAGGGATGCGTCTACCCATCAGTCCCCGAGGGTGAGCTTGTTCGACCTTACATCGTTGACACGTATCGCAGTGCTTCACGAACAGTATAATGTCTCGAAACATATGAGGCCAATAATATGAGAGGTGAACACGGTAGTAGGTTTTCTCTACTCCGAGGTGGCCGGACTGCGGCACATTATGACACTCAGAGATTGCCTGAGGACGCAACATCCTGGGGAGGAGAAGTTTCCATGCATCTAGGTCATGCATTTCGGTGGAAACTAGATCAGCTCGACGGTGCGTATATAATTGATCTCCGCCGATCTTCCAATCCGGGAAGAGATCGGAAGCTCGTAGGGTATTCCGATATCGCCTCGTATACCAAGAGTCAGTGCTCTCGAGGGGGTTCATCCTGAGGAGACCGTTTATCGTCTCCAAGGGCGGGACCTGCCCTTCCGGGGAGCTAGATGATGCGTCTGGAACGTGATGCAATGCACCCTTACGGTGCACGATGACGAAATCGTATTCGAGGAGACTCAAAGTCCAGCGGGCAAGTCGGCCCGTGGGGTTTTTGAGATTATGTAGCCACCGGAGGCTACTATTATCACTCATAACAGTGAACGAATACCCTTCGCGACAGCAGCGAAATTTTCGGATGGACCAGAGTACGGCGAGGCACTCCAACTCCGTGACCGTATACTTCTGCTCAGTAGACGTCAGTGCGCGACTGGCGTACGCGATGACTCGCTCATGCCCCTCAATGACTTGAGTCAAGACTGCCCCTAATCCCACCATACTGGCATCGGTTTGCAGTGTGAATGAGAGGGTCAAATCTGGGCAGGCCAGTGTAGGCGAGGTGGTTAAATACGTTTTCAGCGAGGTAAACGCGACTTGTTCAGCCTCCGTCCAATGCCATGGCACGTTTTTATGCAACAACTTGGTGAGAGGCTCGGCAATGGTGGCGAACTGAGGGATAAAGCGGCGATACCAAGAGGCCATACCGAGGAACCTCCTAAGCTGTTTGAGGTTTCTGGGGATGGGGTAGTTAATAACGGGTTCAATTTTGTCCCGATCGGCCTGCAACCCAGCGCTATAAACTAAGAACCCGAGGTATTTGGCTTGAAAGCAGCAGAAGAGACTCTTTTCGCGGTTAATCACTAGTCCTGCGAGGTTTATCTTAGCGAGTACCTTCTCTAAGAACTCGAGCTCTAAGAACTCTAAGAGCTCCTTGAATGTGTGCGATACGATGATAATGTCATCGAGGTACACGAAGACTTTAGGATACAGCTCCTGGCCGATTAAGCGATCCAGTAGACGTTAAAAGGTTGCGGGGGCGTTGGTTAGGCCATACGGCATGCGCTGAAAATGGAATAACCCCCGTCCTTCAACGACGAACGCGGTAATTTCTTGCGAGACCGGATCGAGGGGGACTTGGTAGTAGGCCTGACTTAAGTCGAGAGTGTTAATATAGTGAGCTTAGCGTAGCTCATCTAAAATCCCGGACATATTGGGTAACGGGTACGCGTCTTGCTTAGTGACCGAATTTACGCGACGAAAGTCAATGCAGAATCGGTACTTGCCCTTGGGTTTTTTCACCATTACAATCGGACTGGACCACTCACTCTGGGACGGAGTGATGATGTCATTGGCCAACATCTCATCGATCTCCTTCCAGATGATATCGCGAATTGCGGGATTCGTGTGATAACACCGTTGTCGTATCGCCGCGGCTTCACCATCATCGATGTGATGAGAGGTGAGAGCGGTTATCCCGGGCTTATCTACCTGCGGCGGAAGATGTAGGTCTAAGAAGTCCGGGAGGAGTTGTTCCTGAGGTTTTTCTATGACTCGCAGGCCATGACACATAATCACGCGAGAGGCCCGTTCTACCGGTGTAAAGGTGTTTCGATTCCCCGAATTTTCACGGTAATACCAGGACTTATCGAAAAAATCTATCATGACTTGAGCATTTATCAGGAAGTCCATCCCGGGGATGAACTCTTCCGACAAGTTAGGCATTAGAAAGACGTCAATCTCCGTGGCTTTCCCTTCGATATGAACGCGACAAGGGGTCATAGGGGTCACGGTTTCGATCTGGTCGTTAGCGAAGCAGACCCGCCGAGGGGGTAGGTTTATCATCGGTAAACTAAACCGATGGAAGAGTTTCAACGCGGCGGCTCCGGAAAAAGATCGGGGTGCTCCCGAGTCGACAAGGGCCCGTACCGTGGACCCCGAGATAAGAAGGTCGACATAGAAGGATCGACAGGGATCTTTTGCGGTGATATTTTGGAGCACGTCATCGACCGGAGAAATTCCTGGGCCGACGAGGGAGTCGGGATTTTCCCGCGGGGCCTCAGTGAATACCAGCGATGGGGTTTCGAGACGATTTTCCTCATTGCGAATATTCTGGTCCTCCACCGCCTGGGACCCGCCAAAGGTGGAGGCCGGTGGGACTACTCCCGAGGGAGTGGTGCTAGTAAGAGGTGCGTTTACCGGTGTCCCGCACCTCGCTCCCCGTTTCCCGAATTGCATGACGGGCAATTACGGGTGGTCACTCCCGAGCGATGACAACGATGGCAGAAGAGTCTCCGGGACCCATTGTAATCGCGATGTCGGTGACCACTTTCCCCACAGTTCCAACATATTGGTTCCTGAGCTACCACTGGATGGGCGTTAGCCGAGTTAGGTGCAGGTGCAGCGAACCGAGAGGTTGTAGGTGGTGCCGCGCCGCCATGGGGAGGATCGGGCGAGATTGGGGCTCGAGTCCGTGAGTTTACGTCACGAGAAGGGAAGGCTTTTGGCTTCAGAGCGGCCCGCCAGGCCAAGCTCGATGCGGGGTTACCAGGCGTCACCCGAGGGCGCGGTTGCTGACCGCGAGGGTTCATGGTTCGTCGAAAATACCTCGACGTCGGAGGTATTTTCGACCTCCGCGTACTCGTCTTCGTACTCGAGGTTACGTGACTCATCGCAGTGTATCGTGCGCGTAGCGGCGTGTGACCGAAAGGGTGCGCGTACTGGAGTACGAGGAGCCGGAAAGGCTAGGCTAGGGCAGAGAGAATTCTCTGGCCGAGGGGGTGGCCGACGTTCAGCGGAGCTATTATAGATTCATTCCTGCCGAATTGCAGCCATCTCCAAAGCATCCATGGTGAGCCCTTCACCCATGGGGATGCCGATCTGGTACACGGGCAGCATTCGGTGATGCGTTTGCCGAACCTGCTCGAGATCAGTCCATTGAGGACGAAGTCGGCTGAAATATCCACGCATACACGAGAAATAGTCAGGGACAGATTCCCCTTCGTCCTGGGTCCAACGACTAATCTCGTCCTGGAGCGCGATCTGGTAATCAGGATCAGCAAAGTGATTCCTGAGGGCTTCCTTCATCCTATCCCACGAGGGAAAGTGATCAGCGTGCCCGCGATACCAATTGAGGGCTGATCCCTCAAGTAGGAACGCGATAGCACGCACGAGTTCCCGTTCGCGGACGTTGACGAATGCACGGCCTTCGTCGACCTGGGCGATGAAGCTTTCTACGTCCTCCTGGGGACGTCCCGAGAAGGTAACGTTCCATCGCCGAATCGTGTTTAATAAAGCGGCCGGAGTAAGGGGGCGGCTAGAGTAGCGATAGTCCATTTCTTCGTCAGAGAGATGACTATCGAGGTTTTCCATGGCTTTTGAACGACGCGGAGGCGGCCGACGACCGGGGTCGTTGGGTGGAGTCGCCCCCGAGGGTTATCCCGTGAAGGGGAATCGTAACCCGACCTGTGATTAAGGGGGTCCCGAGGTTGGGATCGGGAAGAATGCTCCGTGTGTACAACACGAGCGTTAACAGCATAGGGCTGACGAGAGGTTTCCCGAGGGGTCGGTCCCTGATACGACGGGTTATGTCGAGAGGAGGGTTCCCGACTTGAGGGAAAAGCCTCGTGGACCATTTGTCGCCATTGCTGCCAGCTCCTAGCGTAAGCTGGGTTGGCGATGTGAGGTCCGGGTACCTCCGAATGCGAGGGACTTTCGTAGTCCGAAGGACAAACAGGAGGCCCGAACGTCAGAGGCTCGTCCCGCGTGGTTCAGCTAGCTCTCGACGAGCGGGAACGGTCCCTCGATCGATCCGAATCCGGATCATCACTTATACGGAGGTGTAGCCGAGTAACACGTGAAGGTTCACGACTAGGTCTCACGTTAGCGCGATCCGCCTTTGGTGGTCTACCTCTTTTTCGTTTAGGTAGCCCCTCAGCGGAGATATCCGGAAATTCCGAGGGTTCGCTAGGGTCTTGCCCCGAGGGTGGACTAACACCTGGCTCCTTTACTTGCGGTGCGACTCTGACCGGTTGATCGAGAGAATCGTCTCCATGGATGAGGGGTTCGTCAGATTGACGATGATCACTCATGTTGCCGACAATTCAAGGCAACCCCAGCGAGGGTAACAGTAAGTGTTACAAAACTATGACAGACCGAGATCCGATTATTTCCAAGGAAAATTTAGGGTTTACCTAAGAGTACTCGGTGCGTACGGTTCTTCGAAGTTCAACGGAGCATATAGCTGGGTCGAGAACAAGTCGAAAAGTGGACCGATACACCGAGAGCGGGCTAATTCATACGCCCGAATCCGCCATTAAGACGAGGAGTGGGGTTATTTGGGGGAATTTAACGTGAACTCAACATAAACTTAACCTATATCTTATCGCCACGAAAGGAAACGGGAAGAAGGTGGTCAGGGAAGGATGAGGGGTAGGGAAGGAGGAGCGTGGCCCACGCTCCTCAGGATGAGGGTCATGGTAGCGACGGTCGGGTTCATGATTGGGACCGTAACCAAACGTGATAGAATAACGTTTGTCCCCAAAAACCCATAAAAATGACACGGAGAGTACTCCCGAAATATCCCCAAAAGCCCATAAAAATGACAGGGAGAGTACTCCCGAAATATCCCCAAAACTTTGCGATCTTATGCAGGGATAATCATCTCGGAATTATCCCCGAAACGCGATTAATTTACGAAGGGATAATTTTCCCAAATTATCCCCGGAACGCGATTAATTTACGCAGGGATAATATTCCTAAATTATCCCCGAAACATTATCTTAATACGAAGGGATAATTATTCCGAATTATGCCCGAAACATTATTTTGATACGTAGGGATAATTATTACGAATTATCCCCGAAACATTATTTTATATGAAAAAAGAGAAAAGGAGAGTAAAATTAATTCCTGTATTTTCACGGAAATACAAGAAAACTCACGCGACCGAATTGCTGGGTGTTTGTTGTCATGGGTGACATCATCCAACAACGCTTGGGACAATCGGCATTGACCTGAGGGTGACGTCATTGTCTGACAATGCCGTCCCGATGTCGCCCGAAGTTTCGAAGTTTAATCCTTCGATTTATACGTGCGAAACCTGGGATTATGGGTACGAAATTATCCGCAAATTTTTATAATGTTACACTGGGATAACTATCCGAAATTGTCCCGAAACTATGTTAATTTGATTCTGGGAGAGTTAGCCGGAATTAGCCCGAAACTCTACTAATTTTATACAGCGCTAATTATTCGCAATTGCCCCCGAAACTTTACTAACTTTATACAGGGATAATTGTGCGGAATTATCCCCGCAACTACAAATTTTACTCTGGGATAATTACTCGGAATTATCCCGATACTATAGTCATTTTAACTCTGGGATAATTATCCGAAATTATCACGAAATTCGATTAATTTGATGCAGGAATTATCCGGAATTATCCCGAAACTCGATAATGCTATGCAGGGATAACTCTTCGGAATTATCCCCGAAACTTCATTAATTTTATACAGGGATAACTATCCGGAATTATCCCCGAATTGTCACGCTTCTACGCAGGGATAATTGTTCGTACTTATCTCCGAAACTCTACTACCATAAACAGGCATAATTATTCGCAATTATCCCCGAAATTAACATCTTGGTTTTCCAAAATGACAATGCGTGGTCCGGGGCCATGAGGGTCAATTTTTTACACCGAGTAGTACACATAGCTAGTGACCGAACGTATGTGGAGCGAAGATGTTCTCCGTGTGATGACCCGTGCACAACTAACTTCTCCATGCGGTAGACCACCGGATGCACTTAATCCGCCCGATAGGTGGCAGCTTCCTACTGACCAGCGGGGTCAAGTAGGGAACTGTACTTCCGCTTTTCAAAAAGGTGGTCAGGGTTAGTCGACGGAATTTGCGCGCGGATTCCGTCATAGTACGGTGGTATTTTTGAAGGAAACCCTGTTAATGCCATATTCGTGCGTATCACGGGCTGAGAAACGCGTTTTTCACACTCCTCGATCTTTTGATGAAAACTTTAGATCCGGCGAATGTTAGCGTTCGCCGTATGTTCTATCGTCTTCAGCGCATCGAATTACCCCTATACAGTGAATTGGAAGTGTTTCGGAGAAGTATACGGTAGTGTTTTGGGAGAAAAATGGACTTCTATGAAAAACGAGCAATTCGATTATAACTTGAGAACGAGCGAATGTTAGCGTTTGCGGTATGTTCCATCGTCTTCAGCGCATCGAATTACTCCTATACAGTGAATTTGAAGTATTTAAGAGGAGTGTACGGTAGTCTTTTGAGGAAAAATCGAGTTTTATAAAAATCGAGCAATTCCATGATAACTTGAAAACGAGCCAATGTTAACGTTTGCCGTCTGTTCCATCGTCTTCAGCGCATGCAATTACCCCTATACAGTGAATTTGAAGTGTTTAGGAGAAGTAGACGGTAGTGTTTTGAGGAAAAATCCAGTTTTAGGAAAATCGAGCAATTCGATGATAACTTGAGAACGAACGAATGGTAGCGTTTGCCGCATATTCCATCGTCCTCAGCGCATCGAATCACCCCTATACAGTGAATTTCAAGTGTTATATCCCGATCTATTTCCTTGCTATTTCTAATATACAGAGTGACCCAGTTAAAACAGCGCACCCGGATAACTCCTGAAAAAAGGGGTAAATGAAAAAATGTTTCTTATGAAAGTTGTAGGGTTGTGAGGGGGACATCTGATACGGTCTGTATATGAATACGGAATCTGTATTATGAATGCCTAAAAACCAAATAATGTAATTTAGAAGAAATATTTAAATAAGAAAATAAGCATGAAATTGCTCAACTTAGCTCACCACTTCAGCGGCGATTTTGGCGTAGGAAAAATTCGCAACGCAACAAAAAACGTATTTCCAGTTGCAAAGGTTGAGGAATTTGAAACTCAGCAAATTTCGAGCCAAATGAAGGCTAAAACGCTTGACGCAGAAATGTAGGGGCCCCGATATCAAATTAGATCCCAAAACGTATTTGTTTTTGTCCACTGGACGGCAAAATTGAGGGGCTATACGGAACTGCAAGGAAAAATTTGAGAAAGGGTCAAAAATTATCTTTTTATTCATTATCTACAATTAAAATTCAGTTACCCCTTCGAGTACTGTAGAAATAATTACTTTGTTTTACTCGACCGGAAAATTAAGGGGCCATGGGGAACTCGAAAAAAAGTGGGAAAACAATCATTTTCTTTATTAACTTCCCGAAAATGAAAAGTGCCAGATCGATGAAATTTTCACGTTTCTCGACGTTTCACATTATCCCGACACGATTTCAGAGAAGTGGTCATATGTGTGTGTGTGTTTTTTTTTGTTAAAGAGAAAGAAGAGAAATAAGGAAGCCAACCTCCTCCCTCACACTTCCTTCTTTTCTCCCTTTTTTAAAAATCTTCATTGAAAACAAACCACAACACAAAAAAAAAACAAAAAAAAATTTACAAATTAAAAGAACAAGATAAAAAAAACACAAGGGACAGTACCCCTTGGCCTACACTAGTAGAAGGACAACCTTCTATATCCCAGTATCCCCAAATCACGACGGACCATCGGCGGAGCCATACTTCCTTGCGCAGGGGACGATAGCCGCAGCTTCCTCAGCAGCGAATCCTTTCCGGTCGTTTACAGTAAGAAGATCCTCTGTTTACTCTGGATTTTTCCTAAGCTGCTCCTCGCGGCGCAGCTCGTGCAGAACCTCCATTGCGAAATCGCTTGTCGCGTTCCATGGTGCCTCTGATGATAGCATTACTTCCACAAGATTTCCAGCGTTAATGGGTTCGCCTGCGCTATTTTCCCATATAGATCGTTGGACGTCGAAACGGGGGCATACAAAGAGAACATGTTCACATTTTGGGCAATCCGAGGTATCCTCATGCTTAAATTTATGAACATATTCCCGAAAACACCCGTGTCCAGAGAGCATCTGGGTTAGGTATTAATTGACTTGCCTATGCGATCGGTCAAGCCAAACATTCAGCTTCGGAATAAGTCGATGAGTCCACCGGCCTTTGCTCGAGGCGTCCCACTGTAGCTGCCATCGCTGGATGCTGTGGTTTCGGTCTTCTGTCTTCAGTTCCACTGGGCTCAGCTCCGTTGATGCTTTGCGTGTGTAGAGTCGCCTACGCCCTTCCGCTAGAACTTCGAACGGTAGCATCCCAGCAATGACACACACAGCGTCGTTCAATACTGTGCGGTATGCGCTAACCACTTTAAGGGCACTCAGCCTGTAGACTGGAACAATTTGCCGCCGAGATGCTTGGCTCCGTAATGCATCACACCATATAGGAATACCATATGTTAACATCGACGTAACAACTAATGATAGCAGGAGCCTTCTCCTCTTTTTTGGCCCTCCAATGTTTGGCATAAGTCTTGCAAGGGCAGTCGTCACTGCTCCTGCCTTACTGCTCGCATGTTGGGCTTGCTGTCTAAAACTAAGTCGAGCATCAATCATGATTCCTAGGTACCCTGGGTAGGGCTGGGAGGTTATTTTGTGCTGGCCGACTTGCAGCGTGATTGTCTCCAATTTCTTTCGGCTTGTGTTAAGAAGCGCTTCGGTCTTACGTTCCGCAAGTTGTAAACCTATCGTGTCCATCCATTGCCGTATCTTGTTGAAAACATTCTCGAAAATGAGCTGGAGCATGAAAAGGTGTTTGCCCACGATGGTTATGGCTACGTCATCCTCAAAAGCTACTAGTTTGGGCCCCGCCGGCAATGCTATTTTGAGCCATTCGTCATATACGATATTCCACAAAAGAGGACCCAACACTGAGCCTTGGGGTACACCCCCCGTAACCTTATATGTTTTAGGAGTGTCCAGACGTTTCATCCCTGTGACAATTCATCCGGACTATTCATCTCCTAACAACCCACCTCTGAGACTAATCATTCTACTGACAATTCATCCTTCTGACAACTCATTCTACTGACAACCCATCCGAGTGACAACTCCTCCTACTGATAACTCATCTTATAGACAACTCAACCTACTAACAAATCATCCCACGGACATCTCATCGTACATGAATAGTAACATATTACTTTAATTTGTTTTTAATTTTCTCTTAATTTCTCAATGTTGTAGTAATGAGTTTATAATGAAATATATCAGGCCATTCACTTCTCTAATTTAATTTTGTGTGCAATACCGCGTAAATAGTCTGTTATGTTGTTGTCTTTAGTGTAACCACTCACAACTGCTTTAAGTCTTGCATCATAGTCCCTATATCTCGTTTTCTTGGTTTTCAAGGAACCGTTTCAGGACCTACTTCTGTGTCATATCTGAGGACAAAATAATTAACTACCATCTTTTACAAATATACCGGTACCAGTAGCTTCGACAATGCCGCCAGGATGGAATCCCACCGTACTGAGTTGAAGGCATTCTTGATGTCCAGAGTAACAACCAAACAATATTGTTTCGTACCTCCTTTTCATCGCCCGCCCTGGATTGCTTTTTGGGCTGTTTTGACCACCCGATCTATAGCATCCAACCTAGATCCTCGTCGTCTGAAGCCGTATTGAGCTTCGACCAACAGGGATTCCACAACTGCCTCAATTCTCTGGTGTATTATGCGCTCCAGGATCTTACCCGCCGTATCCAGCATACCGAGTGGATGATATGATGACGGCTCGTCCGGTGGCTTTTTTCCCTTAGGAGGAAGTACGAGTTTCTGGTGCTTCCATCTGTTGGGGAAGATACGCTCTTGAATGCAAGCATTGTACATGTCTAGGAATATTCCAGGTGCTGCATTAATGGCTGCCTTCAACGCAATGTTGGGCACACCATCGAGACCGGGGGCCTTGTTGTTGCCCACTCTGCTACAGGCCTGCAATCGTTCGTCAGCTGTAATCGCTGCAATTTCGCCGTTGATATGATTCTTCCCATATGTTCTAGTGAGCTTTGATTGTTGAGGAAATAAAACAGACACAATCCTTTCCAGAAGCTCGGGGCAGGTCGGTGATGGCATCGGTTGACTCTTAAGTCGTGCCATAACCACCTTGTACGGTCTGCCCCAAGGATCCTTATCCACTTCCTCCAAGAGCTCGTTCCAACAGTCTCGTTTGCGAAACTTTATGGCCTTAGTACGTTTACGCTTAGCGGCTTCACTACGAGGCTCTCGGGATTGGACTTCTTCCTTGCGCGCTGCCAAGATGTTCTCGCTGCGAAACATCCCTTGCGGAGAGTCGCAATTTCATCGCTCCGCCAATACACCGATGGCCGTCGGTTTCCACTAACCTTCCTGGGCATAGTCGCATCGCAGGTGTCGGTGACTCTCCGCATGGTTTCGTCTACTTTTTCTATGGTATTTCTACTGTCTATTGAGTCAGTTTTCAGTACCATAAGAAAAGTGGCCATGTCGAATTTTCTCACGTTCCAGCCGACTCCGTTTGTTCTTTCTGATGTGGGCGCAGACCTGCAATCAACCGACACCTGAGATCTATAGATGAGCTCGCTTCACTTCTGCGAAATGTCGGTTCATTTCCGTCATACAATAGGACGACATCTAAAGTCGAGAAGGCTTGTAGTAATGCTCGTCCTCGCTGATTCGTCTCCTTGCTACCCCAGTCGACTGCCCAGGAATTGAAATTTCCCGCAATGGCCCCCCGGGAAATGCTGTTTCGCATCCATCACGAGTGTATCTAGAAATGCTGTAAAGTATTCATAACAAAGGCTTGGTGGTGCATAGCAGCTATAAAAATAGATACCATTCACCTTGGACACCACAAATCGAGATTGTTCGTTACCGTCGTATCCCTCAAAGGGCAACGCACCGCAAGACCAGATGTCGGCTTTATGGCTAATATCGGTCACCCACGCTTGAGTATATAGGTTCCTATACGGTTCCGAAATGATGGGAACATCAGTCGTCAAGTCCCGAACGGCCTGCGGCAGCAGATCTTGTGCGGCTGCGCAGTGGGCAAGGTTCACTTGCAACACTCGCACTATGGTTTTGTACGGATCTTCTGAAGTGCACTCTGATAGACTGGGCACTTGATAGGACCAGCTATATGGGCGTGATTCTTTGTGGGTTCCCGTTCGACGCATAGAACACATTTCGGGGACGCCTTGCATTCCCCTCACAAAAGCACTTCTAGTGCTTTCCCTGCCAGTCAGGGGATGGAAACTCAGCCTTTCCCCTCGAGGCTTATTTGAGTTTGGGAGTTCTCACAGGTACCAACCCATTTTTGGCTCTCTGATGTTCTTGGAAGGGGAAACGCGGTGAATTTCGAACCGTTTCGTATATGTTTGTGAGCATATACGATGATTCTGTGATATTTATTAATGCCGTAACTTACCGAATGCTTTTACATGTAATAAACTAGGTAATTTACGTAAAGGATTTTTCGAGAAACCCTCCCATGGCACCCATGGGCACCCATAGCACCATAAGCCACTGGAGGGTTTCTCAAAAAATTCTTTCCGTAAGTTAGATTACGGAATTACATGTAAAAAATTCGGTAATTTACGGCATTAATAACTATCACAGTAGCGTCGTATATGCTCACAACCATATGCGAAACGGTTCGAAATTCACCGCGTTTCCCCTTCCAAGTAAACATCAGAGAACCAACGTAATTTCCGGGAACTTGTTATCAATAGGTTGGTACCACTGAGCCTCCCTGGGGCAGAATAAGCACATAGGGCTTATACATTAAGTTTGCATCCCCTGCTGCCAGTTTCCATTCCCTCTTCTTTCCTCTAGTTCTGAATATCATTAACTTCGATTTTACCTACATTTATTGTCAGGTCCTTTGCTTTCATGTACTTTCCTATGAAACCCATCATTATTCCCATTCACGCTTCATCCTCTGCCAACACCACTATATCGTCCGCGTAGGTCAGTGAAAAAATTTTCATTGACCCTAGCCTCACTCCCCCCCTTCCATACCTCCCTCAGCTTCTTCTCTAGGTCTGACAATAAAATATTTCATAAAATCGGGCTTGGTGGACACCCTTGTCTGACTCCCTGTGCTGACCAGAATTTCTCTGACCTTTCCTCTCCTACCCTAACCTTACTCACTGTTTCATGGTATATTTCCTTAGCCTTTTCTATCAGACCCTCCGAAATTCCTCTCTCTTTCAAGGCCTCCCATAGAATCCTCCGGGTCACCGAGTCGAACGCTGCCTTCAGATCTATAAAAAAAGCGTACAATTTTCCTCCTTTTCCGCTAACCTTCTGCTAACGAAGTAATTGAGAATGTAAATGTCCCCAATCGTGCCCATTCCTCTCCTGAAACCCGTCTGATTGTCTGGTGCTATTTTGTTTTCGGCCATTTCTACCTCCATCCGTCTTGTCATCACTGATGCATATACCTTATACAAGGTCTGCATCAGTGTCTACCCTCTATATTACCACATACCTTCCATGCCACCCTCTCCTCCCTCTTTCCATATCATTCTCAATTCCGTCTTCCCCTGCCGCTTTTCCCCCAGTCTGCTTATGGCTTCATCAACCTCCTTTTGTGTCAACCCCTGCTCTTCCCCTACACTTTCCAACTTTCTTTCGCCCCCCCCCCCCCCCTGTCACTCTAGCGTCAGCCCCTCCCAGCAGTCCCATGAAATACCTTTTCCATTCCCCCATGCTAATTTCCCTGTTTGTCCCTTTCCATGATTTCCTTTCCTTATTTATAACTTCCCACACCTTTCCCTCCTCAATTGCATTTTCCACTTCTCTTTCGAATTCCATCATTTCCTTCCTTCTCTTTGACTCACATAGTTTACTGTACGACCTCTTTTTCTCCTTATACACTTCCCATTCTTCTTCCTTCTTTCTTGCTTCTCTTAGCGCTCTCCTAACCTCCTTTTTCATGCTCCTGCATTTCTCGTCCCACCACTCTCCTCACCTACTTTTCTTCTTCTCTTTCCCTTTCTCTATACTCCTCTTAATATCTTTCACTTTCTCCTTCATTTGCGTTAGCAGCTCCTCCACCGAAGCCCTCTCATTCCATCTTTTTTCTTCTACTTTTTTCCTCAGTTCCTCTTATTCTTCTACATTCCACTGAGCTATTTCCCTCCCTCTCTCTTCCCCTTTGTTTGTCCTCCTTCCCCCCGTTCTTTTCCCTCGACATTAATAGTTGTTACCAACGGGAAGTGGTCTGAATTGCATCTATCCCCTACCTCGAAACACTCCACTTCATTTCGTCCCCTATCGTCGGCCAACACAGAATCAATCACCGTTCTGCTGTTTCCTTCCCATGTAAATTCTCCTCTCCAATGTCCCTCACAGTTTCCATTTAAAACGGACCATCCTGCTTCCTCCACCACCCTTATCAGTAGCTTCCCTCCCCCGTTCACTTTTTTGTCCTTCGATGCTCTGTATCCTCTTTCTTCTTCCTCCACCCCCTTCGTCGAACCCCCCTGTGTTCCTGTTCTGGCATTAAAGTCTCCCCCTATATATTTTTTGCCCTCTCCGATTTCCCACTATATCTCCCCGTTTACATACACTCCTTCCCCCCATCCTTAACCCTCCTACTTCCATCCTTCTTCATCTTCATCTGCTCCTGCCTCCCCTCCCCCTCCTACCACGCAAATGCTTTTCTTCAGGCCCATCAACATTCTTCCACTCCATCTTCCTTTCTTATTTTGTTTTGTCGCTGATTGAACTCTGCGTTCGAACTCTTTTGGTACTCTATTCTTCAACCTCTCTCATCCTTTCAAATCCAACCATGTCTCCAACAATATCACCGCGTCCCATTTCTTTATTACTTCTTAAAAATTTCTGTCTTTATTCATTACCCCCGCTACGTTTCAGAATACAATGTTCCTTCTTTCTTGCACGCCTCCCACTTTCTTTATTTCTAGTTTTCCTCCATATACTCCTCTTCCCTTACTTCTTGATCCTTACGCTCTTTTCACTTCTTCTTTCCCATCTCTGCCTCTGACCCTGCCCATTTTGCACCCTTCTGATCATTCAATTCCCACGCCTACCCTTTTGTTTCGTATTCTCTCCCTATTCACCACTGCTTCACTCTCCTCTCCCTCCATGTTAGGTCATTTTCCAACCATTCCATCCTACCTTTTAGCTTCTCTCGATTCCTCAACACCAATATTTTCTGGACAGACGTAAAATACAAACGCGATAATTTCACAGGTTTTTTTAGTGACGAATTAAGTCTCAGTAGATAGAGTAGATAGAGTACTCAGTAGATAGAGTTGGGGATAGTTAAGAGTGGGTCTAGGAGAGCAGTGTTTGAAGTGAGAGTTAAGTGAAAGAGTGAGTTAGAAGAGTGAAAGAGAATGCACGTGGAGGTTGGAGGTTAGGGTGCATGTGTAGGATGAAAGAAGTGTGTAAGGTGAAGAAAGTGAAGAAAAAGGTACCAATGAGAGAATTAGGGTGGAGTGTTACACAGCAGGCAGGGTAGGTTAAAAAATGGAGAAGGGGCAGAGAAGTTTGGCAGAAGAACGGAGGGAGAGGTGAAGGGTATACAAAGAGAACAAGATAAGTGGGTAAGGGAGGGAAGGAAGAGGTTGGTAAGGAAAGGAGTATGTCTAACGGGAAAAACTGGGAAAGTTCGGTAACAAAGGATACTGTAGGAAAGAATAAGGAAGGCAAAGAGGAAAGAGAGGGAGTTGCGAACCAGGAGGCAGGGGGGGGGGGGGCAGGGAGGGAAAGGGTTTACGAGCTAGAGGGGGCTTGCTTGACTGGGGAGTCGGACGGTCAATCCCAAGAAAAGAGAGGGGGAGGTGGTTAGAACCTCGCGATGAGGACAAAGAGGAGGAGACTGTCGGAACCAGAGTTATTACTGCGAGAGAAGTGAGCGAGAGAAAGGCAAGGGATTAAAGAGACTGCAATACAAGATCTGTGGAGGAAAAGCAGAGAAGTGGGTGAGAGCTCAGAGGGGGAGAGTAGCGAGAGAGAAGCCAAGGTAAGCGAGAAGGGGCAGATTGATTGATTGATGGATTGATTGATATTTTATTTAGCAATTTGCTACATCTTCGTCTCATTATAATTTCATTCTTTCTGATTACATTCCTTTACGTATTTCACTAGCTCACGTTTCAACGCTTCTTTCTGCAACATCTTTATTTCCGTCGGAATCGCATTATACATATTGATACCATTGTACAGAGTTTCACTTTCTCCAAAGCTTATTTTACGCTTCTCCAATTTTATATGGCTTGTACTTCTTAATGTTTCGTTTTCGATGCGACTTTTCATTTCGCCACTCCTAACCATGTTGTGTACATATTTGATAACATTATACCTTATTCGCTCCTCTACAGACATAAATCCCAGTGCGTCTAACATTTCTGTCAACTTTGTCTTCCGACTATAATGCAAAATACTACGCATTCCTCTATTTTGCATTTTTTGCAATACATTCATACTCGTCGCATTCATCGTGAATAGTATCGAGCTACAATAATCGAAGTGCGACGCTATGATACTCTTATATACAGCATTTCGTGCCATAATACTAATGTGTCCACCGATTCGATTCAGAACTCATATTTTCTTTCCTATTTTTTTAACTAAATACTCTTGATAATCGTTAAAAGTTAAGTTGGCCTCAATTATAACTCCCGAAGATTTGATTTTTCTGACACCTTCGATCTCACTGCCGTCTCTACATCGTAAAACTACATTATGTCCAAATTTTTGCCTTTGATGTTTGACTATCATAAATTTGGTTTCCGTTACGTTCATTTTCAACATTCCGTTGCGTTCATTTTGTTGCAGATATTTTTCCACCAAATGCAGTTGATTATTAAGCTCTAATTCAATTTTTTCAGGGGTTTTTCCGCTCACAAATATAACCATATCGTCTGCGAATAGTCGCACATCTAAATTTCCACCAGGTATTTTAACAATGTCATTAATATATATGAGGAATAATTCAGGACTGAGCACTGAGCCCTGAGGTACACCTGAAGTTTTTTCAATTTTGTCAGATTTACCTGTTCTATATTTTACACTTTGGGTACGCTCCGACAGATACGAATGAAACAAACTTAACACACTACCACCAATTCCATAGTTTTCCAGTTTCAACAATTAGATATCTCTATCAAGAGAAGAGGGAAGAAGGAAAAGGAGAAATGGATGCAGACGACGAAATTAAGAGAAGAAAGGACGACATAGGAACAGAGGATGGTAGGAGAGTAGTGCACACGGTAGGGTTAATGATAGCAAAGTTTCAAAGCGAAATGAAGGAGTCGTTAAGAGAGGCAGTGGAGGAGGTCAAGAAAGATGGAAAAAGCACAAAAAAGGAATACTCTAAAGTAACGGACACGTGGAACGACTGGGAGGAAAAATGGCATGAGGAAAGAGGAGAAATATGGGAGGCAGTGGATGAATTGAGAAAAGAGGCAAAGGGAAAAGAAAAAACCAAGCCGGTGGTCCTCGGGTCCCCCATTCGACTGTGTCAAATATGTCACCCTTTTTGTTTACTTCCCCCAATTTCATTGATTCAATGTTGTTCAACCAAATCATAAATCTCGTTAAGGGTCATATTTTGGAAATAGAATGGGATGAATACTTATCGAGAATGGAGTAATAAAAGAACCGTAAATATGATAAAATTGAAATCTACAAAATTAATGATGCGATTGAATCGCCCTTCAATAGGGTTTTTCGCCATAACGCAAGGAACCTCCGTTTCGAATTTCAAGTTTTTATCTGAATTTTTGCGAACGCTAGAGTGCCAACAAACACAAAAAGTATAACCAAAGTCAAAACTTGAAAAATAGGAATATCTCATATTACCCAAACTAATAGACTCAATGTTTTTCAACTATATCACAGATCTCGTCAAGGCACACATTTTGAACAAAAAAATCAAAATCGGTTGAATAATTATCGAGAAATAAAATAAAAACCGTGGCAACGAAAAAATTGGAACCTAGAAAACTAATGATAGGATCAAATTGCTATTCAATAGGGTTCTTCACCAAAACAAGAGGAACCTTCGTTCCAAATTTCAAGTTTTTATGACAATTTTTGCGGACGCTAGAGTACGAACAAACCCAAAAGGTTAAACCAAACTCAAAAGTGAAAAAACAGGAATATCTCATATTACCCAAAATAATTGACTCAATGTTTTTGAGACATATCATAGATCTCGTCGAGGCACACATTTTGAAAAAAAAACAACAAAATCGGTCCAATAATTATCGAGAAATAAAATAAAAACCGTGAAAATGAAAAAATTAACATCTAGAAAACTAATGACAAGATCAAATCACGATTTGGCAGGGTTCTTTACCACAATAAAAGGAACCTCTGTTTCAAATTTCGAGTGTTTATCTCAATTTTTGCAAACGCTAGAGTGCAAAAGGTAAACATAACTGTAAAAAACAAAAAAATTGAAATATGTCCGATTTCTTCTGAGCAAACTACTAGATGTTTTTCGACCATTCCCTGGATCTCGTTGAGACGCATATTTTGATAAAAAATAAAATAAAAAATATTCATTAGTTTCAGAGATATGAACAATCGAAGAAAAAAAGGAAACAATCGATTTCTAAGAAACTTACAGGCAGATTTCACTGAAATTGCGCCCACAGCTAGACGTACCCAATACCAATAACTGACAGTTTTTTCAGATTTCATCCTCAAAATTTAGTCCTTTTTATGTTCAATTTTGTAAGTCAAAATTTTTGAAAAAAATTGATACATACAGACACGATGCTCAAACTTGGTATTCTTACGTTTCAAACCATTAGATATCGTTTACAACCATAATTAGCAAAAGTGAAAATTGGCCGATTGCAATGCTTTCATTCGGAAGCAAAAAGGAGAAAGGAAAATGTGAGATGAATGAAAGGGGCACAGCACTTGAAAAATGAGACGAGGGAGCTGGTAAGGAAGGATTAGGAGGAAGAATATGAGAGCTTGAGTGGAAAGAGGCAAAGCAACATAGACAGAGGCGAAGGAAAAATCTGGTAATTAGAAAGATTAAAATAGGAGAAGGGGATGGAAAGAGTCAGGTGGAAAGGTTGATGAATGAGGTGTTGGAGATTCAGGTAGAGATTATGTGGATAAGAACGATTGGTAGGGAAGACAGACAGGGGTTAAAAGTAGTGGTAATCGGGCCCTTCGAGTACTGTAGAAATAATCATTTTGTTTTTCACTTGAAGAGAAAATTAAGGGGCTCTAGGGAACTCGAAAGAAAAGTTGAGAAAAAATCCTTTTTGTTTCATTAATTAATTGTAACTGAAATCTCATTGCCCTTTCGAGTATTGTAGGAATAATCTTTTTTTTTATTTGAAGGGAAAATTAAGTGGCTATAGGGAACTCGAAAGAACAGTTGAGAGAGAATAATTTTTGTTTCATTAATTAATTGCAATTAAAATCTAATTACCCGTTCGAGTACTGTGAGATAATCATTTTTTTTACTTGAAGGGAAAATTAAGGGGCTATAGGGAACTCGAAAAAAGTGGATTTTTTTCAATAATTAATTGCAATTAAAGTCTAAATACCCCTTCGAGTACTGTAGAAATCATCATTTTGTTTTTACTTGAAAGGAAAAGTCAGGGGCTATAGAGAACTCGAAAAATAAGTGGAAAAATTTTGTTTTTTTTAAATTAATTAATGGCAATCACAGTCTAATTACCACTTCGAGTACTGTACAAATAATAATTTTTTTTTACTTGCAGGGAAAATTAAGGGGTTATGGGGAACTCAAAAAAAAAGTCGGAAAAAATCAGTTTTTTTATTAATTAATTGCAATTAACATCTCATTACCGCTTCGAGTACTGTAGAAATCATTTCGTTTTTTACTTGAAGGAAAAATTAAGGGGCTATAGGGGACTCGACAAAAAAAAATGAAAAGGAAAAAAAACTTCTATCAATTAATTGCAATTCGAATCTAATTACTCCTTCGAGTATTGTAGGAATATTTTTTTTTTATTCACTCGAAGAGAAAACTAAGGGCATATACGGAACTTCGAAGAAAAATTTGTAAGAGGATAGAAAATCGGTTTTTTATTCATTAACTGCAATTAAACTCAATTACCCCTTCGTGTACTGTAAAAATATCTTCCGTTCTACTGCAATGGAAAATGAGGAGGTTTCCCGGAACTAGGAAGAAGATGAAAGGAAAAAAATTGGGAGTTGCGTGTCAATGAAACAATGAAAATTTGAATTTGTTTCCAATTTCAAAATGCCCAATTCTCACTGAAAAAGACGCGCCTATATCCGTGCCCCGCTCCCAATTGTAATTGCTTTTGTTCCGAAAGTTGTGCCGATGGTTACTAAAAAACTGCAGGAACTTCAAGACAAATATTAATCCAATTTATTTGACTGAATGATAAAAAATGCAACATAACTAATTAAATTGATTCAAGTGCACTTATCAAGGATTAGTCAAAAAGTATTTCTAATGCTTTCTTTGAATAAAAGAATGAAATAACAGTGTTAGGAGAAAGCGATTACTTACATCTACCATTACACCTCTCCCGAGGATATAATGGGACGTTTCGAAATCTTCTCCGATTGTCGCCATCTTTGTTAGTAAATCAAAATTTTAAGATTTGGAAAACATTTCAAAACATCCCATTATATTCCATCCTCCCCTGCATACTTCTAAAATCGCATGTCCTATCATTTAATCCAGTCCTCACGGAGAAGAGGTATAAAAACGCAAAGGAAAACAAGCCGGCGGTCCTCGGGTCGCCCATTGGACTGTGTCAAATATGTCACCGTTTTTGTTTACTTCCCCCAATTTCATTGATGGTAAGCTTCCGAATGGTCCGATTGCACACAAAATCAAAATGTTCCAGTATTGAATGACCTTTTTCCAGACGAACGGAAACAAAAACAGGAATATCTCATATTACCCAAAGTAATTGGCTTAATGTTGTTCAACCAGTTCATAGATCTCGTTAAGGCTCCCATCTTGGAAATGAAATGGGATGAATACTTATCGAGAATGAAGTGATAAAAGAACCGTAAATATGAAAAAATTGAAATCTAGACAATTAATGATGCGATTGAATCGCCATTCAATAGGGTTCTTCGCCATAACAAAAGGAACCTCGGTTTCGAATTTCAAGTTTTTGTCTCAATTTTTGCGAAGGTGCGCACAAATACAACAAGTACAACCAAAGTCAAAAATTGAAAAATAGGAATATCTCATATTACCCAAACTAATAGACTCAATGTTTTCCAACTATATCATAGATCTCGTCAAGGCACACATTTTGAAAAAAAAGCACAACATCGGTTCAATAATTATCGAGAAATAAAATAAAAACCGTGAAAATGAAAAAATTAAAACCTAGAAAACTAATTACACGATCAAATCGCTACTTGACACGGTTCTTCACCACAACAAAAGGAACGTCTGCTTCAAATTTCCAGTTTTTATCTGAATTTTTGCAAACGCTAGAGTGCAAAAAGCAAAGATACCTGTAAAAACCAGAAAAATTGAAATGTCCGATTTCTTCTAAGCAACCTACTAGATGCTCTACGATCATTCCCTGGATCTCGTTGAGACGTACATTTTGATAAAAAATAAATTAAAACATATTCATTAGTTTCAAAAATATGAACAATCGAAGAAAAAAAAGGAAAAAATCGATTTCTAGGAAACTTACCGGCAGATTTCAATGACATTGCGCCCACAGCTAGACGTACTTTATAGCAATAACTGACAATTTTGTCAGATTTTATCCTCAAAATTTGGTCCTTTTCGCTTCCGAATGGACGCATTGCAATCGGTCAATTTTCACTTCCGCTAATAACACTTATAAACGATATAATAATGGCTTGAAACGTAACAATACGAAGTTTGAGTCTGTGTGTATCAATTTTTTTCGAAAATCTTCGCTTACAAAATTGAACATAAAAAAGACTAAATTTTGAGGATAAAATCTGAAAAAATTGTGAGTTATTGGTATTGAGTACGTCTAGCGGTGCGCGCAATTTCAGTGACATCAGCCGCGGTACGCTTCTTAGAAATCATTTTTTCCTGCTTTCCTTCGATTGTTCATGTCTGTGAAACTAATGAATATCTTTTAATTTCTTTTTTATCAAAATGCGCGTCTCGACGAGATCCAGGGAATAGTCGAAGAACATCTAGTAGGTTGCTCACCAGAAATCGGAAATATTTCAATTTTTCTGTTTTTTACAGTTATCTTTGCTTTTTGCACTCTAGCGTTTGCACAAATTGAGATAAAAACTTGAAGTTCTGAAACGGGCGTCCCTTTGGTTGTGGTGAAGAACCCTGTCTAATCCCGATCTGGTCGTGTCATTAGTTTTCTAGATTTTAATTTTTTCAATTTTACGGTTTTAATTTTATTTCTCCATACGTACTGAACCGATTTTGTTGTTTTTTTTTCAAAATGTGTGCCTCAACGAGATTTATGATATGGCTGAAAAACAGTGAGTGAATTATTTTGGGTAAAATGAGATCAGAAAAAAATCAAAAACTTTTAGAAAAAAATGGGCCAAGTCCATGTTTTGAGGTCGTGTACAGCCCACTAGATAAGACCACTAAAATAACAATATTTATTGCCATCTGGCTTTGACATTACATATTGAAAAAATCAAGAAAAATATGGAAATACGCCAAGCTCATGAATTGCCGTGCAGTTAATCTTAACGTCACTAATGTACATAATATGCATGTCAAAACCGGAAAACTTGTTCGAGAAGAAAAAAGTTGGTGGAAAAACACTGTCAGGACCAACGGACTTGGCGTGGTTTGTCCGACACAATCGAGTGTGCGTGCCATGGTAATTTGAATATATTTTATTATGTACTTTCGCCTATACCAGATTATCATATACGATTGTACACATGTGGATGTTATTATGTATTAGCCCCTCCGATTACCAAACGTCATACACCTGTATGAGCTCCTCCGACTACCACATGATGTATGTCGTCAATTTGACTGAATATGCTTGTCCGAATATAGCTGTGGTTGTTGTAAATATTTCATGACCATAGGTAATTAGAAATAAAAAATATTCAAATTCAGTGGAGTTCTCAAAACATCCCTAGCGGTCCTAGTGGTGTAATGCACTCGGGACTTTTCATTTTTTTCCTTAGTCTCCCCATCATGAAAGGTCCCCTGAAGTAAGATCTTTCATGGCCCATAATGTGGCCTGTACAGAGTCGTTAGTGCGAATAATTGTTCTATAGTAATCAGTGCGTTAGTATTTGAAACCGAGGTTGCGTATTTCATTTGTGAATAATCTATTTAGTCTATAATGTATTATTTTGCTACTATTAGAGGTATTCGGGTCGATCAATTATAGTTCACTGCGAACGCTACTAACCGAGTAATACAATAGACTACCTGTTTCTTTAATATGCGTTTTAAAAATCGCGCCAAGTCCGTTGGTCCTGACACTGTTTTTCCATCAATTTTTTTCTTCTGGATCAATTTTTGCGGTTTTTGAGATGCATATTGTGTGCATTAGTAACGTTAAGATTAACTGCAGAGCAATTCATGAGCTTGGCGTATTTTTATTATTGTTTGATTTTTCAATATGTAATGTCAAAGCCAGATGGCAATGTACCATTGCAGTGGTATTATCTAGTGGGCTGTACACCACCTCGAAACATCTACTTGGCTCATTTTGTTCGAAAAGTTTTTGATTTTTTTTCTGGTTCCATTAATTTTTTCGCCTTTGAGAGATCAAAAGTGTTCTGCTTCTACGATACCATTTCACAGTATTTATGTATACATGAATGACCGTTTTATACATGATGTAACTTCTTACTAACAAATTGAATTTGAAATTAACAATCTTCAGTTGGCGATTTGTAATTATCAATTAATCATGATAAATTGTCAATCAAACATTATGAGAATGGAAAGTTAACAATTAAAAATTGCTGACTGGAAATCAACAATTAAGAATCAAACATTGACAATTTAAATCGAAAATTAGACGAGTGATAATTTACAATTTCAAATTCCACAATTAGAAATTGGGAATTGCGATGATTTGACAATTAAGAATTGGCAACTAAAAATTGAAGATTGAAAATTGTCTCTCAGAACTTGGCAATTAAGAGTTATGAAAAGGAACCACTAAGAATTGAAAATTGGAAATCCAAAATCGACAATTGAGAATTGAAGATTGACAATTAAAATTAACAATTTGAAATTCAATGCTTATAATACAAATTTGATGATTAAAAGTTGCTAAATATAATTAATTGGCAATTAAAAATCGACATCTGATAATTGACAGTTCAAAACCAACAATTAACTAGTGGTGAGAGCATGTGTGTGCCCCATTCGGGGCACAAAAAAAACTTCCCGATTTGGTATTTCAGCGCAGCGTACTAAATTTATTTTTTTCAATTAATCCTGGTTCATCAATGTGACATAATAAACAGCTGCAGATTTGACAATTCTAAATTGACTCTTTATGAACCAGATAATTATGAATATTTGAGTGAACGTATGGTGAGCATGAGGATGCGACTTATGCGGGGCACTTGAGTGGGAGTAAGTTGCCAATAGAGATGTGGCCGCAATACAAACGATGACTTCAATATTTTACCCAGCGGAACAGTATTACCAATTGTTGATAACATTGTATATACTGCACGAATGCCATCCAAACTGTAATCCACTCGATTCTGCACGGAAATGCTTCGATTAAGGCCTTGGTGACAGCGCTAGGTTCATTCATTCACTCATTACATACATAATTGTTCCGACGGCCATAGCTCTGTAATTACGCAAATTATTGACAAAAGTCATTTCACATAAAATACGTATGAATTTTGTGCTAAGTCTACTAGTTCATGCAGTAGAACATTACAAACAATTGAAATTGGTCATAACAATATACATACTAGACCAATTCCATCCAAAATCTAATCCGGTCTAAGTTACATGAAACCCTTCCGTTTAAGTCATCAACAACTTCGATGGAATGATTCATTCACAAGAAATCGTTGGCCAAAATTTTTGACCATATAAGCACACACCCACCCACCCACACACACATGAAAACCCACAATTCAGGCATTGATGGCGTCAGTTGCGTCATTCGTGTACGTTATAAATAGATCATTTTTCAAATGGCCGTACTTCCTTAATTATGCAAATTACATGAAAAATACATACAACATAAAATGTGTATTTTTGCATGGGCAATACCAATAATTCATGCACTATAGCGTTATAAACAATTGAAATTGTTTATAACAATATAAGCACTGGACCATTTCTACCAAAAATTTAATCAGGTCTAAGTTACGTGGAAACGCATCGATTGAGACGTCAGGCACCTCGATTGCATTATTCGTTCACGGGAAATCGACTGCCCCATTATGATCCCGATCGTTATGGTGAAAAAGCCAAACGGAAAGTATCTTTGTTGCATCGACTTTCGCCGAGTCAACGCAATTACTCAGAAGGATGCTTACCCTCTGCCCAACATGTCCGCAATTCTGGACGAGTTACGGCAAGCCAATTGTATAACCACCCTCGATTTGAGTCAGGCATATTTTCAAATTCCTCTCGAACCAGATTCTCGCGAGATTACCGCGTTCGTCGTTGAAGGTCGTGGGTTGTTCCACTTCAAGCGGATGCCCTATGGATTAACTAACGCGCCTGCAACCTTTCAACGATTGTTAGACAAATTAATCGGTCAAGAACTGTATCCACAAGTCTTTCTGTATCTCGATGATATTATTATCATCTCGAAAACATTCGAGGAACACCTTGAGCTACTCGGGAAAGTCCTGAAGAAGATTGGGGACGCCGGTCTCGTAATCAATCGCGAGAAAAGCGACTTTCGTTGCTCGCAGGTCAAATATCTCGGGTTCATCGTAAATAGCGCTGGCCTGCAAGTCGATCCGCAGAAGGTCGAACCTGTCGTGAATTATCCGAACCCCACGAACCTTAAACAACTCAGAAGGCGTTTCGAGAACTTCGTTGAGTATCAGCCGTGAACTTGATGTGTTCAGGTCGTGGGTTCGATCCCATGTTTGTCGATTCGCTTTTATGTGTATTTTGAGTGTCGAGCTGAGTATCTCGTTAAACTACATCAACCTCGCTAAGGCGTTTTGGTGAAATTTTGAGTAATGACGATACCACCCTCACGTCCCGAACGTGCCGTTTGACTTAGGATACGTTTTCGTTACGATGTCGATTTCGAGGCACGCACCAGGTCTTAAACCTGTGCCTGCATTGAGTTTAGAGTGGGTGTATTCTTGGCAAGGTCTGATTGAATGATCAGCGCTCCGATTAGGGTATCAGTAGCATCAGCGGATCCGGGAGAATCGAGACACCAATTTAGGTTAGGGTCAAGTTCCTTGATAAGGTCTGATTATATGATCAGCGCTCCGATTAGGGGGATCTAGTTGGCAACAACGGATCTGGGAGAATCAGGGGACGGGTTGTGAAAGTTAGTATAGCGTTTATGGAAAGGTCTGATTTTGTAATCAGCGCTCCCTTCAGGGGTTCCTTTTGGTTATCTTTGATTTTGTTCACGATGGAAAACCGATGGACCGCATCAGCCGGCGGGTAAGTCGGGTTGCCAAGGCTGTTTAAGTTGAGACCCCTCGAGATAACCAGAAGCATCCAGGAGAGCCAGGTATAAAATTTTAAGTTAGAGTAGAGTACGCGTTGAGTAACTTCCGCGACAAATTTAGTATAGGTTACGCGTTGTGTACATTCCGCGAAAATTTTAATTTAGTTACGCGTTGAGTATACTCCGCGAAAAATTTAGCTTAGTATAGGTTACGCGTCGAGTAAACTCCGCAAATAGACTTTAGTTAGCATGTAATACGCGTTGAGTCGCTGAAGATTCCGCGGCCAAAAATTTTAATTAGAATCAGATTGAGTTGATTAGGAGATCGAGGCAAAATTCGGCTAGGTTACCAGACCAACCTTTAGGTGTATCCGTCATGGACCTCGAGGTAACTAGCTTGTTAATGTGCTCCTTGTAGCCTTTCGAGTGGACACTTAGGCACTTGTTGATCGTCGCTTACTGGTGGGAAGATACCAGTAGTGCTTGCAAGACTTGAAGGTCTTCTGCTTTCGTGCTTTATTGGCTTATGTGTACCTCCGCTTCTGCATGTACCCCGCCCTATCCACGCTTGCACGCTTCTTTCACTGATTTCAGAGACAGTAGAATGCCATCCGTGGATTCGGACCGGGTTCCGGATTCCGAAGAGAAGATCCGTCTTCCGGAGAAAGCAGTGGATCCTCCTCCAGGTGTCATCACCTGTGGACCAGACATCCAGCAGCCGGTGGCGGATAAGGCCGATCCTCCACCTCCTTCAACTGTGATGCCAGTTCCAGCCCAGACGTCGGAATCTATGATGCCTCAACACGTAGAACCGCCCACCCTCACTTACGCTTGGACGACTTTAACTCCGTATTTGGCAACCCTGGAACGAGCTGAGCGCTCACAACCTGGATTACTGTAGGCCATCCACAGTACGGTCCTCCAAACCTTACTGTACACCAACTCAGGGGCTTACATTGTACCTCCACTCCCACGTTTGGAGAAGCGCAAATCCTCGGGAGCCCATCAGCACTCCTCGGACAACATCGCTCGGAAGACGCAGAAAACCCAGCGATCCCCGTCTTCGGAGCCTGGACGCTCCCAATCCTCGACGACTCGATCGAGAGGGATCGAGTACCTCCAGCTCGTCGAGCTCTTCGACCTCACCACCACCGAGCAAAGCTCGAATCCCACAACACTCTCCATCAAGGAAGACTCGAGGCCAGGCCGACGTTACGAAGATAGGGAACGACTCAAAGAAGAGTCAGGCGCCTTCTCAAAAGAGCGCTAATCGAGTTGCGAACGCGACACCTCCCGCCCTTCGCTCATCACCCTCGTCGAAAGATGATAGTAGAGACTCCTCTAGAACTCGGCTATCCGCGCACCCTACTGCTCGGGAGCCGGCGCGAAGCCGCACCTCGTCGACTGCTTCCCATGCGGCGACGAACACCTCGGATAAGTTATCCGTCTCAACTCAGTCGAAACTAGCCAGTTTTGTTAAACCTTCGGTCGCCCGGCCAGGAGGTCAGCAGCCAGATCCAACACATCACTTTCGGACACCTCGACGTCCAGTATCACAGGTCCACCTCCCTCCCAGGGTCGGGGATCCCCCAACAAAGCTCTGATTCGTTCGATCACGACCCCCGTTCGGGTAGTCAAGAAGACTACGAACTCGAAATCGATCTCGGCCACAGGGTCCGCAACCAGCCAGCAATCTAGCTCCACAGAGATATCGAAGGAACCCCGAGTGGTGATCCCAAAACTCCCTCAGGGTAAAGGGACACCCCTAGTCAACATCGAAGACCAGAGCCGAGCAGACCCTCAGGGAAGTGCCCCTGCTACACCGACCAGACCACGGCCCTCGTCGGATACCGATTGCCTTTGCATTGATCTCGAGGAGGGTGACGAAGTCTCCTTGGACAAGGATTCCAGCAATGGTGGTTCCCCATCCAACGCCGTTGGCCCAGGACCAACTCTCGGGTTAAACCCTGCAGCAACCCTGACGTTGCCAGTTACGCCTGCCAACTCGACTGCGCCGACAGCAGTCGCTGTATTATGGACCTCGGAGGTTGTTTCGGTCGCCCCATCGACTGTGCAAAGCGCTACAGTAAACACCGGGAACCCGGAAACAGTCACGTGCTCCCCCTCGCCGATTCCATCGGTGCCCGCTTCTGGGACTAGGCCTTCAAGGGCGACTCTGCCAACCCCAGCAGCTATTCCATCAGGTCGCATAAGGGCCTCGACCAAGCGACCTCCCTTCTGCTACAAGTGTAGAGGACGAGGGCATCGCTTCTCAGAATGTCCCAACACGGACACTCCAGATTTCTGCCACAAGTGTGGGCATCGAAATGTTCGGACGGAGAATTGTCCCTGTCACGGTCGCGCTAAGGAACTAGCTCGAGAAAACCTCTTGGCGAGACACCTCGCAAACGCCCGAGTGGTCGACATCGGTCCCTACCCGTCGATTCATCTGCCACCTCGAGAGCACCCCGGACGACTAGGTACTTCTGCTGGAGACGACCCCTCGCTGTTCACCCTTACAGCAGATGAGTTGTGCTGGCTACGTTCCCAACGTCAAGCACGAGAGGAAGCTCGTGTTGTGGACCAGACGCCTCCGTGAGCTGTCAGGAACATTAACCCTCGGCCATTTGCTGTAATTGAGCCGTTAGAGCCAATAGTCGTCAATAAAACCAGTTGGTTTTTTTCTTTTTTTTCCATTGGACGATGCCCAAAAAATTACGTTTCCTTTTTTTCATTTTTGTTAGGTTCTCTCTATTTTTTTCTCTTTTCTCTGCTTGGGCGGCTCTAACCCATCTTTCATTTATGTTTTGGGCTCAATGTATCATCATTACTATGTAATTATATTTCGCTATTATCGTTACCCTAGTTGCTGTACTTTCACCTTATCCACCCTACCCTAAGCATGTCCGCTAGTCGCTCGTACCCAATCGAGTGGAATCCCACTATGGGAACCCTCATCACATCGGGGTCTGTTGCGGTTGATTCATCGTTCCGAGGCCGTAACGGAATGTAAGGAGGGGGGGTGTGACGGGATTCGAATAATCCCGCCGCGCGACTGCGCATCTCGCTGATCGGCAGCGCCCCGAAAGTATCGCGGCGTAAGCTAGCGTTAGCGGGATGTTCATTCGTGTTTAACCATGCGCCAACGCAACACCTACCAGCGGAATAGAAAAGACGCCGGGACCATATAAAAAAAAATTAGAAAAAACCCTAAGGTAAGCTTACGCATTGTTTTCTCTTATTACTACACCAAATTTTGAAAAATTTAGCGGCGAGATTCGAGACGCGTCAATACACGTCCGGATTATGATTCGGCCAATAGTTGACTCACTTTTGTTTGTTTTTCTTTACTTCAAATCCCGCGGCGCGAATTTCGGAAGGGTACGAGTAGATTTTTCATCTTTTTTTGTGTGAGGAAAATTGGCTTTGAAAACTTAGAATATGGGGAGTTATCGGTACGGGACAAAGGAGGGAACATATTCACTCGTGTAAGAGTGATTTCGTCATTCCTTTGGAATGTATTATTCGCCCAAATTCCGGAAAATTCGGGTGCGAAAATAGACGGGTCGATAATCGAGCCACACAATAGGAAGAAACATGATTGCTCGGGACTCTGTAAATTCATTGTGGATATAATAGAAAATTAAAATTATTTGGGTTTCGGGAATTTATGAGTTGTTAAGGGACAAAGTTTTTTTGTTATAAAATTACGCGATTTCGACCGGAACGTCGAAAAACTAATTTTGAGTATTAATGGAAAGTTTTGTCGTCGTAAAAATTATGTGCTCTCGACCGCAATGTCGATAAAACAATTTCGAATCTTTGTGTGAGACTTTTGTCTTATTTCGAGTCTCTGAGTGGGACTTGTATTTATTATGAAATGTTTCGAGTCTTTGTGTGAGACTTTTGTCTTATTTCGAGTCCCTGAGTGAGACTTGTATTTATTATGAAATGTTTCGAGTCTTTGCGTGAGACTTTTGTTCTATTTCGAGTCTTGGAGTGAGACTTTTGTTAATTATAAAATATTTCGAGTCTTTGCGTGAGACTTTTGTTTATTATAAAATATTTCGAGTCTTTGCGTGAGACTTTTGTTTATTATAAAATATTTCGAGTCTTTGCGTGAGACTTTTGTTTAATTTTGAGTCATTGAGTGATATTTTGGTTCTGTTATAAAATCAGGCCTTTTCGACCGAAACGTCGTTAAATTGTTTTTGAGCTATTAATTAATACCTTTCGTTCTAAAATTATTTTGTTTCGACCGGAAAGTCGAAAAACTAATCATGCGATGCTTTTGCTGTAAAATTATGTTATTTCGACCGCAACGTCGATAAACTATCTCGAGTCATGGCAGGATAATTTTGATTATTAGTCGCGATGTTTTTTTTTGTGAAAAATTATGTTTCGACCGGAACGTCGAAAAACTATTTTGAATATTACTGGATAAAATTTTTGTTGCGGAATCATAACATCGGCTGAAGCTAATTTCGGGTTATTATTTGGTTTTCTTTTGTTCTAAGATTCGTGTATTTCGGGTAAACTATTTCGGATATTAATCACCCTTTTTTTTTATTGCGGAATTATATTAGTTCGACCGGAAAGTCGAGAAATTATTTCGGCGATTATCTGACCCATTTTTTTTTGTGTGAAAAATTATGTTTCGACCTGGAAGTCGGAAAATTATTTTGGGGAAAATTAACATCTTTTTTTTTTTTATTGCGAAATTGTATTATCTCGACCGCAAAGTCGATAAACTATCGGTCCCGATTGACTGGAAATTCCATAGATTAATGAAGCTACAGATTTCGTTGGGATTTAGGACTTATATGACTCTCTCGACCAAAAGTCGACGAATTATTGGATTAGAGGCAACTAAGTTTTTTTTTGAGGTTAATTAATTTGGATTGCAATAAAGGTCTCGACCGAGAAGTCGATAAACGATCGCTTTATATGCAGTTCCGAGTTCGTTTTGTGTCTCTTTAGATTATTATGAGCTAAATTTCGGGGAAAAATTGAGACAAACCTCGAACGCAAAGTCGATAAACTATCGGTCTCGGTTGACTGAAAATTCAGTGAATTAATAAGATTTACTGATTTTGTTGGGATTTAGGATAGTTATAAGGTCTCGACCGCAAAGTCGGTAAACTATCGCCTTATGTGCGGTCCTGATTTCGTTTTGTTTGCGTCTCCTTTAATTATTATGGAAGGATGAATTTGGACCGGGATGTCGGTAAACTAGTAGTTTTAAGTTTGATCGCCATTTTAGATTGAGTTAGCTTTGTCGGGTTGGATTCGACCTGGTTTTATGGGATATCGCGTGAGCTTCATGTACTTCAATTAATCGGAATTTAAAAGTTTTGAGTTTGTATATTTTGGCGAGAAGTAAATCTAGAATTTTGAGAATTGAGTCTTTCGAGTTTATGCTTTATTTAGGTGATTTTTTTAGACCAATTATTCTCTAACATCTCGACCCACCCCCATCTACCAGAAACCCCTCCTGAGCAGCGCGGGACATACCGCTTCCTTTCCCTCAGGTTTAGTTTAGTTAAGTTAGGTTAAGTAGTCGAGATAAGTCGAGTATGCGGCTACGGTAAGTAACGTTAACTCCTTTTCCATTTTAATTTTGGTATTTTGAGAATTTGCGTTTAGAGAAATTTCGCGTTTTGAGGATTTTGCATTAAGTAAGAAACTCTCGCGTTGTTGGTTCGGTGTACAAACTAACTGGCGCCCAATTTTGAGGTTTAGGTTAAGTAACTTTTTTTAGTATTTTGTTCGTTACTAAGGGAAAGCGACGCGAAGGTGGATGGTCTTTTGCTCAGGCAAAATGTCACGTCACAACATTGATGTAACTTATATTCTCTAAATGTGTGGTTTTATGGATGCGTATTTTACATAGTTAAAACAATTTCACAAAAAATATATTACTTTCTGGTTGTGTCCAAAATCACTCACTATCTAAATAATTTAATATTTAGAAATAGATAACTATAAAAATAGCAACACTTACGACAGCTCACAGTAATAGCTGACAACCATTGAGTGGAGTTTGTAGTCATTATTAATAAGAGAAAACTAATTTTTAGATGTTAGTTGTAGAAATATTTATTTAAACTTATACATAAATTTGTCCATATGTTTTCGACTATAAATGATTATAAATTATTGAGATTCAATAGCTTCTCGTGATTTCATTTTTACAATTTTTCAATGAAAATTAAGTTGTTCTATTGAATTGACCTTCCACTCAAATTCACTAATATCTTGATTATTCCATAGTCCATCCAATATTAATTCTATAGTACATTGTCGGTGTGGTATAGCATTCCTTATGTATACCAGCTATTTATGAATAGGCATTTTAATGAGAACATCATAAATAGATAAAAATAAATCAATTATTCTGATGCTTACGTAAGGACGCGGGAAATTTTGAACGAAGTTGTTAAATAAATTCCGGTTTTTGATTACATATTATCACCTTTGCTAATACAGATCGAGTCCCATAACATCCGTTGAATAAAATGAAACAAAAAGTTTGTTGACCATCAATCATCCTCAATCCAATAATGTCAAAGACTACTCCTGTTAAACTAATAAAAATATTATTATTAATGATGGAAATTGTTAAAACAAAGCGCCTTTTTTATTAAACTCATTCATCGTATTATTCCGTGTGATAAAATATAAATAAATATTAGACTAGCAACAATCGAACGCATATTTAAACTCTCATCTGGTGATTTCGATGGGTAAAAAATGCAAACTCAAATGCAAATTAATCTGAATTTTAAAAAATGTAGTCTAGGTTTCTGCGTTTTGTGGAAAACTTAGAAAATCACCACCATAAAATGTAGTGTCAAAAATGAATTCTATATTTCACCCGGAAAACGTAAAGAACACCCACTTTAACTGTCAAATAAAAAATATGAGAAAAAGAAAATTAATTTTTGATTCTTCAAAAAATTCAAAGATAAAGTAAAAGTCCCTTTGAAAAAAATAAAATCGAGATTTCAAAATTAAATTTCATTTGCTGTCTCAAAAATTAAAGAAAATTTCAAAAAAATCTAATTAATTAAAATTAATAAAATATTTTTCTAATTTTCTTGAAACATTAAACAAAACGTGGAATTGGACATTATCCTCTCAGTTTTCGACTTACAATAAAAGAAAATTATGTCAATTTCGATAAATAACCATCACATTTTTTAAAAAGACCGTCTGGGGATTAGTCGGTCAAAATTGATTATAGGTTGGTCGCACTGTCAGTTCGTTTATTTCTTTTTATTTATATAATTAAATTGTATTAAAAATCTAGCTTTCACCTAACGTTGATGTGCATTATGATACATTGGGAAATAATAACTTTTATTTACTTAGGAATAATATATACGAAATTCCCTGACTCTACTCGGTGCCTAACTTTATGAAATTTTAATTTAGAAAAATATATGGGTAAATCATCCCTTGAGAATCTAATCCTTCATTAAGGGTAATTTATCACCAAACTACTGAATTTGCCGTAAAAAGGCAAATACCCTCGATTTCCGAGTAATTTACGCTATTTAGGTTAAATTATCACTAGGTGAATGTAAATTACACTAAGGTAAATGGTATTTTAATCGAAGTAGTGGAACTTGCCGTAAAGTATAAAATACCCTGGAGCAATAATAAAAGAAATTTGACAAAGGATTCTTTACCCATAGTTTTTATGTGTGAATAATTGCGTACTTTCGGGGACTACCTTCTGCAGTATTATTCATTAAATGAGGATATTTCACATCCATTTCGTCTTATCGGAAACCAGCTTGAAGTAATCTTGTAAAAAAAAAACAATTAAACGTAATCTTATTAATAAAATATTTCATTAATGTGCAACTTCAGGTTAGGACTTTATTCAAATAGTGTATTGTGGGGGGATATAGAAACTATTACCTGCTTAAAATGATACTAAAAATAATGCAACTTTATTCAATAGTACCTTCAGGTACTTCTTCAGAAATTTTTTAAATGAAGAAATATAGTTTTAAAAACTTCAGCTTGTTTAAAAATTGAAATAAAAAGTCGACTAAAAAAAATGTGATTTCCTATTGGACCCCGTACATCTATTCGGTAGGTTACCCTAGGGGAGGGTGAGGCAAAATGAAATGACGGACCAGGTTCACTGATTACCACTATAATGACAAACTTCATCCCATCTCTCACAATTAATAATTCAGGAGAACATTCGGAAGCTATCTACCAATGACATTGGTAGAGATGAAAATACGATTCCATAATGAATACATCTGAGAAATACATTCAAATGGGGAACAATTCACCACTTGTTTCTAGTCGAGCACTAAAATGGTGGTTTTCTCCTTCCTGGCCAGAAGATGAATGTTTTTGTTTCCGAATGGAAGCATTGCAATCGATCAATTTTCACTTTCGCTAATTATGCTTGTAAACGATACATAATAGTTTGAACCGTAAAAATACGAAGTTTGAGCATAGTGTCTGTATGTATCAATTTTTTTCAAAAATCTTCACTTACAAAATTGAACATAAAAGGGACTAAATTTTGAGGATAAAATCTGAAAAAATTGTCCGTTGTTGGTATTGAGTACGTCTAGCTGTGGGCGCAATTTCAGCGAAAACTGGCGGTAAGTTTCTCAGCAATCGATTTTTTGTTTTTTTTCTTCGATTGTTCATATCTCTGAAACTAATGAGTATTTTTTAATTTCTTTTTTATCAAAATGTGCATCTCCACAAGATCCAGGGAATGGTCGAAGAACATCTAGTAGGTTGCTCACAAGAAATCGGACATATTTCAATTTTTCTGTCTTTTACAGTTATGTTTACAGTTATCAGTATGCTTCTTGCACTCTAGTGTTTGCAAAAATTGAGATAAAAACTTGAAATTTGAAACAGAGGTTCCTTTTCTTGTGATGAAGAACCCTGTCAAATCGCGATTTGATCGTGTCATTAGTTTTCTAGATTTTAATTTGTTCATTTTCACGGTTTTTATTTTATTTCTCGATAATTATTCAACGGATTTTGTTGTTTTTTTTTCAAAATGTGTGCCTTCACGAGATCTATGATATAGTCGAAAAACATAGAGTCTATTGGTTGGGGTAATATGAGATATTCCTATTTTTCAATTTTTGACTTTGGTTGTACTTTTTGTGTTTATTCGCACTCTAGAGTCCGCAAAAATTGAGAGAAACACTTGAAATTCGAAACAGAGGCTTCTTTTGTTACGGCGAAGAACCGTATTGAATGGCGCATCGTTAATTTTCTAGATTTCAATTTTTTCATATTTACGGTTCTTTTATTACTTCATTCTCGATAACTATTCATCCCATTTTATTTCCAAAATATGAGCCTTAATGAGATCTATGAACTGGTTGAACAACATTTTGTCAATTACTTTGGGTAATATGAGATATTCCTGTTTTTGTTTCCGCTCGTCTGGAAAAAGGTTCAGTACTGGAACATTTTGATTTTGTGTGCAATCGGACCATTCGGAACCTTACCACCAATGAAGTTGGGGGAAATAAACAAAAACGGTGACATATTTGACACAGTCGAATGGCGGACCCGAGGACTGCCGGCTTGTTTTTATTAAGTAATCTGTTAATTTGTAGATAATTAGAAGAATCGTGTCGGTAGTGCAGTGCAAGTGACTTAACGAAAAATCTGAAATGTAACTTCTTACTAACGAATTCAATTTGGAATTAATGATCTTCAATTTCCAGTTGTCGATTTGTAATTATCAATTAAGAATGATAAATTAACCATCAAAGATTAGGAAAATGAAAAATTTAAGAATTAAAAATTGCTAAGTGGAAATGAACATTTAACAATCGAACATTGACAATTTAAATCGAAAATTAGAAAATTGATAATTTACAATGCCAAATTCACAATTAGAAATTGGCAATTACAATCATTTGACAATTCAGAATTCACAACTGAAAATTGAAGATTAAAAATCGGCACTTGAGAATTTGCAATGCACATGCTGAGCTCTGAATATACCCTTCCCTACTTGATTTTACATTTTGAAAGTATAGCTAGAATTCGGGATGTGTGATTGAGATTGGATGCTGCAAATTGCAATTGGAATATAAAATTTGAAATTTATGATTTGAGATCTGAAATTTGGGATTGAGGGATTCAGATTCGGATTTTGAGATTTGAGATTCGAGATCTTGGATTGGATTAGCAGATGGTGGAGTTAAGATTTCACTTTTGGAATTTTGGATTTACCTGTGAATTTGGAATTTGCCTCAGAATTTTTCGTGCATGGTGACTGAACTACAACACAATTGTTTTCTGAATATTTTCGCCGTAACAATTAATTTGTGGCGACTGTTGTCGCACGCAAAGTCGAGGGTACGGATACAATGACATTTTTCTATGATTGATATCCGTACAGTTTCCGCGTCGGCAAAAATCGGGTATTTCCGCCAGTACGGAATTGAGGAGCCACATTTACTCCTCAGTCTCAGTCTCACTCGCCCGGCAGATATCCTGTGATACTCACGTGCCAAAAACCATTAACCTGGCAAGCATTAAAGAATATTATTATAAGTGTGGAATAGTTAATTGTTCGAACCAACCAACATATTCCCGCATTGGTGACCCCGACGAACGCAAAAAAAAAAAAAGAAGAGACGTTACCCAGCTCTAAAACGTGAGTAAACTGAATCGAATGATATACTTGCAAGCCACGAGATGTTTTAAAAAAAAAAAGAACATTAATTAAATTTAATTAATCCATTAATTTTTTTTTCTCTCTCTCTCTCTTCTGATTAAATACAATATAAAATTAACCGTGACGGCGTATTTAAATTTCGTAAATTCACCGTGACCCCCGTTAACTACGCATTGGCAAAGGCCCGGCATTAGAAATGCTATCAAGGTCACATTCCATCGGTATCGATTTGTGTAGCCCCTGAGCAAATCTATTGAATTCCGGCGCGAGTGAGCCGTTTCGCAGAGGTGTTTTGCCACGAGGTATGACGTCAGATAGGTGCGCTTGGAAAAGCATACTTGCAAACGATTTTTTTTTCTTTCATAAATACCGAATTGTAACAAAAACCGAACTACAACGGGAAGTAACGAGTTAATAAAATTTATATAACCAATAAACAACCCACTTTGTAAAGTGACCAATCGGCGGCAATTAAACAAAAAAATAATCATTAAATTCATAAAAATTATGAAATAACACTCAAAAAAAAATTATTTTCGCCCTCAATATTTTTTTTTGTTTATTCGTGAACAACTTAATAGTGCTCATACCTGGTGCATTGCTGGACATCCCATGGACGTTGTGTCGCACTGGGAATTTGAGCCAGTTAAGGGGGTTTGTTTTAAAGATCGATATACGTGTGTGACTGATTAAAAAAAAAAAAAAAAAAAAACTCAGTGATAAACAATTTTATGGCCGAACGGGACACCCTTGGGAAGCTAACTAGCCAGCCGAGTACGGCGCCTTTGATTCATGTGGACCCCGCCGACAGTGAAGACATACCTACGACTAACCTGCAGGCTGTTCTAGGGCGTATTTCCGCCCGTATTCCAAACTTCTGGCCTGACCAACCAGAGCTTTGGTTTTTGCAGCTCGAAGCTCAGTTCCAGCTAGCTAGCATCAGATCTGAGTTAACCAAATATCGTTGGGTAGTAGGTAACCTAGAGGAGAGGTATGCATCAGAAGTTTTTGACCTAATTTCTAATGTTCCGGCGGAGCTGCCGGATACAGCGATTCGTACGGTGCTCATCTCTCGATTAACACAATCTCGGCAAGTACGTTTACATCAACTTATTGCAGGTCAAGAATTAGGAGACAGGCGTTCGTCACAGATGCTAAGGCATCACCGATCTTTGGACCCGACCATTTCGGAGGATGTGGTAAAAACTGTCTGGTTGGACCATCTTCCGGAAATCGTTCGAGCAGCTGTGGCGCCCCAATTGGCTCTTCCATCGGATCAGCTGGGGCAAGTGGCCGACAGCGTCTTTGAAGTTGCTGGTAGCGCCCGTTTGGCAGCTGTACGCCAAGACACTCCCGTAAATCACCAAGGTCCTAGGTCTGCTATGCATAATAATAATTTCACTCTTAATTCAACTAATGCTGATCAGGTACCGGTCCAAAATTCGACCAATGGTGCATTAGAGGTATTAATTCAGGACTTATCTAGGCAAGTTGCTTGTCTTTCCGCTCGCATCGATCGAAGGGATGCGCAGCAGCAATCGCGCTCTAGATCCAGACCTCGAAGCTCGCAAGTTCGAAGTGAAACGGATCGGTTTTGTTGGTACCATAGACGTTTCGGTGTAAGGGCCGGTAGGTGTATTACACCATGCAATGGGAGCGGTCCAGATGCGAGAGATCAACCGGGAAACGATCGTCGAGGACCTTAGCGGCGGTTAACGTTCCTCTCAATTCATGCCGCCTCTTTGTTACGGATCGTTCTTCCCAACTTAGATTTCTTATCGACACTGGATCTGATTTTTGCGTTTTCCCTAAGAGGATGATTAAGGGGCAGGTAAAAAACTGCAGTTATACCTTGTTCGCTGCGAATGGCAGTTTAATCTCGACATTTGGTTGCATTTTGTTGTCCTTGGATTTTGGATTTAGGCGAGAATTCGTGTGGAGATTCGTAATTGCTGACATCGAGAGCCCTATTATTGGAGCTGATTTTCTGACGCATTTCGGTTTGCTTCCGGATTTGAAAAACCATAAGTTGTGTGATACAACGAAAGGTTTGAATTGTGGAGGCAAGCCTGTTAAGTCTCTCAACGTTTCCTCGCTTAAAGCAAATTGGGGTGATTCAGCATATACCCGGCTGCTCTCAGATTTCCCCCAGATTACAAAACCTGAAGGTATTTTGAAAGACTGTAAACACGGTACTCGTCACCACATCGTCACTTCTCCTGGACCCCCAGTTTGTGCCAAAGCCCGCCGGTTGCTTCCCGATAAATTGAAAATTGCCTTGAACGAATTTGGCAAGATGATGAAACTCGGGTTGTGTAGAGTCTCAAGTAGTCCTTGGTCATCCCCCTTACATTTGCTTCCCAAGAAGACTGGTGATTGGCGGCCTTGCGGGGATTACCGCGCACTCAACGCGAGGACTATCCCTGACAAGTATCCAGTTAGGTTATTGGAAGATTTTGCTGCTAATTTGTCGGGAAAAACCGTTTTTACTACGATTGACCTCGTATGGGCATTCAATCAGATCCCTATGGCGCCCGAGGATATTCCGAAAACAGCAATTATCACTCCTTTTGGGTTGTTCGAATTTCCATTCATGACCTTTCGTTTATGTAACGCGGCTCAAACGTTCCAGAGGTTCATGGACGAGATGTGCCAAGATCTGGAATTCGTGTTTCCGTATGTGGACGATATCCTTGTTGCGTCCAGAAACGAGCAGGAACATTTACTGCACCTTAAGACTGGGTTTGAGAGGTTGGCCGAGTTTGGTCTAGTGATCAATGTGGCTAAGTCACTTTTTGGAAAGGCCGAGGTCAAATTTCTGGGGTATCTCGTGTCAGCCAAAGGAATAACCCCCCTGCCGGAGAAAGTACAGGCAGTTAGAGAGTTTCCAAGACCCTCGACTGTCAAGCAACTCCGCAGTTTTTTGGGAATGCTCAATTTCTACCGTAGGTTTACTCCAGATTCTGCTCCAGGCTCCATTAAATGATTGTCTCAACGGATCTAATATTCGAGGTTCGCATCCGGTTCCATGGACAGTCGAGTTGGGGTGTGCTTTCGATGCTTGCAAAGAGAGCCTTGCCAAAGCTGCTCTTTTAGCTCATCCGGTTGTGTCAGTACCTTGGGCAATTTTCACGGATGCTTCGGAGCTGGCAGTCGGGGCGGTTTTACAGCAAATGGTGGACGGTGCCTGGCAACCACTGGGTTTCTTCAGCCGTAAGCTTGCTCCTAAAAGTAAGAAACTGTGTCCTTACGACAGGGAGTTTGAAGCAATTCATGAGGCAGTTAAACATTTTCGCCATGTTTTTGAGGGGCGAGATATTGTCATTTTTACTGATCACAAGCCTCTGACCCACGCTTTCAAGGAAAGCCCGGATAGAGCTAATCCATGGCAGTTTCGTCGCCTCGAGTTCATCGGGCAGTTTACTACTGATATCCGTCACGTCGCTGGCTCTGAGAATGTCGTTGCCGATGCACTGTCTCGCGTGGAGGCTATTGCTGCAGCAGTTTCGATGGCCGAGATCATTGAGGCTCAAATTGCTGATCAGCAAGTGGAAACATTGCTCGCAGAGCCCGGAGGACTCCAGCTAAAGCGGATTTACGTTCCAGATGTTAAATCTCCGATCCTGTGTGACGTCTCTACTGGGTCCGCCCGTCCGTATGTTCCTGAAAAACTTCGTTTCAGAGTTTTCCAGTCACTGCATGGGTTGGCTCACCCTGGTGCTCGGGCTTCCCTGAAACTGATATCAGAGCGATTCGTTTCGCCTTTTTTGTCCAGAGATTGTAAGGCCTGGAGTCGTGCCTGCCTTGCCTGCCAGAAATCGAAAATCACCCGGCATGTCGTGACGGAAGTCGGATCATTCCAGTTGCCGTCCAGTCGATTCGAGCATATCCACGTAGATTTGGTCGGGCCTCTTCCGGTTTCCAGAGCTTTCAGCTACTGCTTAACAATCATCAATAGGTTCACGTGGTTTCCGGAAGTGATACCTATCGGCGATATCACGGCAGATACAATTGCCAGAAATTTGTTTTCCGGATGGTTCGCCAGATACGGGGTTCCATTGCGCGTTACTTCGGATCGAGGGCGACAATTCGAGTCGGAACTTTTCAGGTCGCTTGCTCGCATTTGTGGAACGGACCATCTCAGAACCACAGCGATAACCCTGAAGCGAATGGCTTAGTGGAGCGCATGCATCGGCAATTGAAAGCTGCTATTATGTGCCACGCTTCCGATTCATGGGTCGATGTCCTGCCAGTGGTCCTCCTTGGACTCAGAGCCGCATGGAAGGAGGACGTGAAGGCGACACCTGCTGAACTTGTTTATGGCGAACCAATTCGGCTCCCTGGAGAGTTTCTTCAGCCTTCTGTTAAGTTTCCGGCAGACCCAGCGACTGCTGTTATACAATTGAGGCAGTTTTTCGTGGATCTGCATCCAAAACCGACGTCGAGGCACAATAATCGACCATTGTTTTGTTACAGAGATTTGCAGTCGTGTAGCCACGTATTTGTGCGCCGTGACTCTGTTCGAAAGTCCTTAGAACCGCCGTATGAGGGACCGTTCTTGGTCCTGAGCCGCCACGACAAGTATTTTGTTCTCAAAATTAGGCTGAAAGACGTCTCTGTGTCCATAGACCGCCTGAAACCCAGCTATGAAGTCAGCGAGAACCAGATTTCCCGGGAATCCACCCAGCAGCCTAATCCAAGGACCGAAACAAGACCATACACTCCAGTTGGAGGACGAACCACGCGATCAGGACGTAGGGTCCGGTTCCCAGACCGCCTTGGAGTGGCTCCGGATGAAGCAGTTGGAGACGGTTAATTCAAAAATACAAATTTTTTTTTTTTAAACTATATTAAAGTTGGGCATTGTAGGCCGTGAGTAACTCTGCATTTTGCGTTGTATAGAATCCATGAAATTATGTCCATTAATTTTTTTTTATTACTTTTATTTATTTTTCATGCATCCTTTGTGTGCGATAACCAGAATTTTTTTTTTGCAGAAAGCGGAGTGAATGTGGTGACTGTTGCCGCACACAAAGGCGAGGGTACGGATACAATGACATTTTTCTATGATTGATATCCGTACAGTTTCCGCGTCAGCAAAAATCGGGTATTTCCGCCAATACGGAATTGAGGAGCCACATTTACTCCTCAGTCTCAGTCCCACTCGCCCGGCAGATATCCTGTGATACTCACGTGCCAAAAATCATTAACCTGGCAAGCATTAAAGAATATTATTATAAGTGTGGAATAGTTAATTGTTCGAACCAACCAACATATTCCCACAAATTGTTCATGGCAGGAGAACACGGGAAAAGAATATTATTCCAACTTTATGTTGGATATGTTCAATTTGTTTGTACTAATGACTGAATGTTATTTCGACGTCAAAAAACGTCATAAATGGCACTAACTCAGTACTCTCGTTGCTTAGAGCAGTATTGATGGCTATCAAAGATATGGCGAGTTTTACTCACAGGTAAAAAATTTATATAACAAATGTGAACATCGAGGGCAACTCGGTCACACTTAAGAGTATAAATTAGTTAGTCGATGAATATCGTGGAAGTGACAGTATCTGCACAAGGTGTATCGCGTTGGCAGTCCTAGCTACTCAAATCGGGCCTTCACCGGGCTCATAATTAGGTGCTTTTTGGTGCTCAATCCAGTTTTTTGATGCTCGCAAAAAAAACCATTAAAAATCGTGTTTTTCAAAATAAGATCGTCGAGTTAGCCGCCCATCCCTTTTATAAAGCAAACAAAAGAAAAACTCCTGCAGAATAATTGGGTGCTATTTTGGTTTCAAATGCAGAAGAGAAAAAACATTTTGTATGTTTTTTTTTTAATTCCTAAAAAAGTCATTAATTTTTTTTTTATAATAATTGGGAAAAGTCCAATTAAATCATGTGGGTCGAATACTCGAATTAGGAGCTCTTCAATGGCGATTATTGAAAATTTGGTGCTGTCCCATAATACCCGGAATCACCTACCCATATGCCCTGAGTCAATAGATTTTGCTATCAGGGACCGAATCAGGCACTTTAATGGACCCAGGAGTCTCACCGAATTAGGTGCTCTCGAAAAAAGTCGATTCCAAATTTGGTGCTTTCCAATAATCACCTGAATCACCTTCCCTGCTGCCCTGAGTCCGTGGATCTTGCTATCAGGGACCGAATCAGACACTTTAATGGGCTTAGGAGTCTCACAAGATATTATGGGACAGCACCAAATTTTCAACAATCGCCATTGAAGAGTTCCTAATTCGAGTATTCGACCCACATGATTGGACTTTCCCCAATTATTATAAAAAATAAATTAATGACTTTTTTAGAAATTGAAAAAAAAATCGTAAAATTTTTTTTTCGCTTTTGCATTTGAATGCACCAAAATAGCACTAATTATTCCGCAGGAAGTTTTTTTTTGTTTGCTTTATAAAAGGGATGGGCTGCTACCTCGACGCTCCTAGTTTGAAAAACGCGATTTTTAATGGTTTTTTTGCGAGCACCAAAAACATGGATTGAACACCAAAAAAGCACCTAATTGTGAGCCCGGTGAAGACCCAATTTGAGTACCTAGGACTGCCAACTCGATACACCTTGTGCAGATACTGGCACTTCCACGATATTCATCGACTAACTAATTTATGCTCCTAAGTATGACCGAGTTGACCTCCATGTTCATATTTGTTATATTCATTTTTTGCCTGCAAGCAAAACTCTCCATATGTTTGATAGCAATCAATACTGCTGTAAGCAATGAGAGTACTGACTTGGTGCAATTTATGACGTTTTTTGACGTCGAAATAACATTCAGTCATTATTACAAAAAAATTGAACATATACAACAAAAAGTTGGAATAATATTCTTTTCACGTGTTCTCCTGCCAAAACGATTTTTTTAAACAATTGTAGTGAAGTTCGATCACCATGGACGAAAAAATCTGGGGCAAATTCCAAATTCAAAGGCAAATCCAAAATTCCAAAAGTGAAATCTTAACTCCACCATCTGCTAATCCAATGCAAAATCTCGAATCTCAAATCTCAAAATTCGAATTCTGAATCCCCCAATCCCAAATTTCAGATCCTAAATCATAATTTTCAAATTTTATATTACAATTGCAATTTGCAGCATCTAATCTCAATCACATATCTCCAATTCTAGCTATATTTTCAAAATGTGAAAACAAGTAGGGAAGGGTATATTCAGAGTTAGGCATGTGCATTGAAAATTCCCAATTGTCGATTTTTAATTTTCAATTTTTAGTGGTTCTTTTCCATAACTCTTAATTGCCAAGTTCTGGGTGACAATTTTCAATTTTCTAATTTTCGGTTTAAACTGTCAATGTTCGATTGTTAATTGTCCATTTCCAGTCAGAAATTTTTAATTGTTAACTTTTCATTTTCATAATGTTTGATTGTCAATTTATCATTCTTAACTGATAATTACAAATCGACAACTGGAAATTGGAGATTGCTTATTTCAAATTGAATTTGTTAGTAAGAAGTTACACTTCAGATTTTTCGTTCAGTCACTTGCACTGCACTACTGACACGATTCTTGTAATTGGCTCATACTTAAAACATTACTTAATATAAAAAACATTCATTTTCTGGCCAGGAAGGAGAGAACGACCATTTTAGTGCTCGACTAGAAAAAACAGTTCCAGGCACGCCTGGAAAATTTAATCACCCTCCCCCACGTGCTTAAGATCCTCGGCTTCGCCTCGAATGTCAATTTTGCACCTGGGGAAAGGTGATTAGTTTTTCAATTACATTAGAAACATTAATTTGAATTAGAGAAAGAACTGGGGTAATTGCTGGTTATGTGAAACCCAACGAGAGCCATATTTTTTAGACATAATTCGAAGTAATGAACAGCTGATTGGTCACTGCAAATGCGCGGATCCCGTTACCGCGGCGGGGGGGGGGGGGGGAGGATTTATGACAAAATAATTAATTGTTTGTACAGACGTAACAACGTATGTACAAACAAACCAATTATATTTTTTGGAATGTACAAACGATTCCCTACAAAATGCCCGGGGAGATTCCTTCACTTAACTTATGTTGTATTATGTGTCGGGCTAAAACCACACGAAAATTTCATTAATTTTTATAAATAACCAGGAGATGGACAAGAAAAATTAAATAATGTACAATAATGTACACTTGATATACAATCGATTACATCAAGTACTGTTCATACGTTGTGTATTTTGTCGGCTATGTACCCAGAGGTCTCTCTCACTTGGCCTTACCCCCACTCTTCGTTCAGCATAGACTCCGGAACTGTAGAACCCATCAGTAAAAATGGCACTTGACCATAGTTAACAATTTTCTTTAGCGTTAATAATATTTTACCATTGTGTACCACTGATTTCTCTACACAACTAATTTTTTTCAGATTTTTTGCATCAATCCCCCCCGCTAACTATAGGCCATTTTTTCATAAATTATTTTTGCAAAAACTACGCATACTAAAAATTTATAAATAACGTACCATTGTTCACGATTGAAAAAGCAAGAGATACCAATATGATTCTTTTAATTATCTTCCAACCCCCCCGCTAACTATGGTGAAGTGGGGTTGTACCCCCCCCCCCCCGTTTTATCATTGTAACCCTCTGGCGACAGAACTTGCAAGGCCTCCTGCGAAACTCCCTAATTGAAACCTAAAGATTGTAGGTTGACAATTGAAAATCGTCAGTTAAGAATTGGTAATTGACAACTGAAGATTGAAAATGGCTAACTAAACAGAGATGATGGAAAATTCACACTCAAAACTCGAGTGTTGACAATTTTGAATTGATAAATGAGAATTCAAAATCGCTTGTCAACTGTAAATTTTCAATTGCCAATAGTCAGTGTCAATTTTCATAAGTTTCAATTATCAATTTCCAATGAGTGATTTTCAATTGTCAATTTCCAATCTTCAATATTCAATTCTCGCATTTATTCGATTGTTCATTGGCAATCGACAATTGTGGATTTTTATCTTCATAATCTTCAATTGTTAATTTTCAATTTTCAGTTTTCAATTACTAGTTTGGAGTGGTCAATTTATACTTGATCATTTCAATCATCAATGCTTAGCCGCCAACTTGTAATTGTAAATTGTCGAGTTTTCCTGGTCAAATTTCACTTGCAGTTATTCAACCGACAATTTTCACATTTCGATTTGAGTTGTTGATTTCCAACTTTCAATATTTTATTTTTAGTCATCAATTACTAATTGTCAATTAGCAAATTTTAATTGTTGATTTGAATTTATCAATTTGCAATCTTCAAACGTCAATTTTCAATTGTGAGCACTCAAGTTTTAATTGTCTATTTCTCATTTTTAATTTTCAATCAGTGATATTCAACTGAAACTTGACAATTACCAAATTGATAGGTAGAAAGATAACAATTAAAATTGCCCCCTGAAAGCTGGTAATTTAAAATTGGCAATCAGGCCGGAAGATTGGAAACGAATATCTCAAAATTAATAACTCCAAATGGACAATTAGAAATTGAGAGTTCTAAATGGAAAATTGGCTATGCAAAATCGGTAAGTAAGAACAATAGATTAAAAAATGACAGTTGAATACGGACAATCGGAAATCAATATTTGACAATTGAAGATAGCAAATTCAAAGTTGGCAATGGTAAATTGAGAATGTAAAATCGGTAATTTAAACTGGGGATTGATAGTTGATCACTGAGAATTACCAATGCTGCAACTTTAAACTGACAATGTTCAATTGTTAATTTTCAATCGTAGTTATCAATTACCAAGCTTTATTGGTAAATTTTTAATTGTTGGTTTTGAACTGTCCATTCTCACATGTCGATTTTTAATTGCCAATTGATTATAGTTAGCAACTTTTAATCATCCATTTTGTATTATAAGCATTCAATTTCAAGTTGTTAATTTTAATTGTCAATTTTCAATACTCAATTCTCAATTGTCGATTTTTAATTTCCAATTTTCACTTCAAAGTGGTTCTTTTCCATACCTCTTCATTGCCAAGTTCTGAGTGACAACTTTCAATCTTCAATGTTTAGTTGCCAATTCTTAAGTGTCAAATCATCGTAATTCCCAATTTCTAATTGTGAATTTGAAATTCTAAATTATGAATTTTCTAATTTCCGATTTAAATTGTCAATGTATGATCTTTAATTGTTGATTTCCAGTCAGCAATTTTTAATCGTTGACTTTGCATTTTCATAATGTTTGATTGTCAATTTATCATGATTAATTGATAATTACAAATCGACAACTGGAAATTGAAGATGGTTGATTTCGAATTCAATTTGTTAGTAAGAAGTTACATCATGTATAAAACGGTAATTCATGTATAAATAAATACTGGAAAATGGTAACGTTGAAGCAGAACACTTTTGATCACTCAAAGGCGAAAAAATTAGTGAAATCAGAAAAAAATAGGCCAAGTCCATGCTTTGAGGTGGTGTACAGCCCACTAGATAAGAGCACTGAAATGGCAATATTCATTGCCATCTGGCTTTGACATTACATATTGAAAAAATCAAACAAATATGAAAATACGCCCAGCTCATGAATTGCTCTGCAGTTAATCTTAACATCACTAATGCACATAATATGCTTGCCAAAAACCGGATAAATTCATCCAGAAGAAAAAAATGGGTGGAAAAACAGCGTCAGGACCAACGGACTTGGCGCGGTTTTTAAAAGGCATATCAAAGAAACAGGTAGTCCGTTGTATTGCTCGGTTAGTAGCGTTCGTATTGAACTATAATTGATCGACCCGAATACGCCTAACAGCAGCATATTCAATACAAAGAATACTCAATGCGGCAGCAAAACAATACATTATAGACTAAATCGGTTATTCAAAAATGAAATACGCAACCTCGGTTACAAATACTAACGCACCGATTACTATAGTACAATTATCCGTAGTAACGACTCTGTACAGGCCACATTATGGGCCATGAAAGATCTTACTTCAGTGATGGGGACCTTGCATGATGGGGAGACTAAGGAAAAAAATGAAAACTCCCGAGTGCATTACACCACTATGACCGCTAGGGATGTTTTGAGAACTCCAATGAATTTGAATATTTTTTATTTCTAATTAGCTATGGTCATGAAATATTTACAACGACCATGGCTATATTCGGAGAAGCATATTCAGTCGAATTGACGACATAAAATATGCGCTAGTCGGAGGGGCCCATACAGGTGTATGTCGTTTGGTAGTCGGAAGGGCTAATACATAATAACGGCCACATGTGTACAATCCTACATGATAATCTGGTATAGGCGAAAGGACATAATAAAATATATTCAAATTACCATGATACGCACACTCGAGTGTGTCGGACAAATCGCGCCAAGTCCGTTGGTCCTGACGCTGTTTTTCCACCAATTTCGTTCTTCTGGATCAATTTTTCCGGTTTTTGACATGCATATCATATGCATTAGTGATGTTAAGATTAACTCCAGAGCAATTCATGAGCTTGGCGTATTTTCATATTCGTTTGATTTTTTCAATATGTAATGTCAAAGCCAGATGGCAATGAATATTGCCATTTCAGTGGTCTTATCTAGTGGGCTGTGCACCACCTCAAAACATGGACTTGGCCCATTTTTTTGAAAAAGTTTGATTTTCCTTCCAAACAAATAATAAAAATCCAAAAATTTGAAAAGAATTTAAGACACTTTGTTACAGCTCTCACTGTAAATAAAAATCAATATCTGATGTCAATATCAATAAATGTTGAAGAGGGCGAGGGGCAAAGGTCGACTTATTTCGCCAAAAATTTCGTATATATTTTTTTTTCATGCAACTCAAATAATTGATTTTGTATAAAAAAAATAATGGCGTTAAAAAATCGAATACCTGGTACATGACAATTTCCCTGTTATATTTCAAGGCATGCTCTCCCCAGCAAATGACACGCAACCTTTTGTGATCATTATTGTTCAAGATGCACTTGTAAATCCATTTAGATGGTGACTTGGGCAGTTCTTTCAATCCCTCAATGCAATCAACGTAGCTTCCTGGAATGAAACAGAAATTATTTCTTATCCGGAACATATGACCATGAGAGGTTAGAATACTTCAACCCAATAAAGTATTCAAATTTGTAATTATTTAACAAAAACGTGCCGGAACATGTGACCATGAGATGTTAGAATACTTCAACTCAATAAAGTATTGAAATTCGTAATTATTTCACAAAAATACTTACATCAGCGCAGCCCCGACGTTGAAGTGATTGATGGCCTTGCTACTCGTATATTTGATGTTCGAGGATGCCATGGTATTTGATTGATCCACTTTTTGAAAAAAATCAGAAAAACGTGGCGTTGTTCCTATAAGCACTGAATAGACGTTGAAGTTGGCATCACCCGAGAATATCCGGAAGGGAGTGATCGATACACACAGGTTAGAAGTTCGCGGTGGTGGCACTTTGCTCGCGACTGCACTATAGTCTATTCAGCCGTAGGTTAGAAACTTGCCTTGTTGTCACTTCGGTTTTCGTCTTATGCTTACGTTTATTCGAGATCGAGATACTTACGCTTATTCGAGATATCGATATTGTCATCCACTTCTCCTTTTTACGAATAGATACCGGGAATCGTGGCCAACTACTATTTCAATTTTAACCATAAATTTTGTAGGTTTGAGCCCGTAGAGGGAGTCATTGGTCTTGGGTGAATCTGTTCTCGGAGAAGAATCTCCAACAGGAATCATTGAAAACAATGGTGGCAACAACAACAGCACCTCTTCAACCTCAGCACTTGTAGATGAAAGGGCGGGGAGATCGTTTGAAACTTCGGTTCGTTCCACTAGAACTGCCGGTGATGCATGCCGAGAGAACACAATAACTCTCATAAATTCATCAATTGCACTCCCAAATCTTCGGAAACCATCTACAGAACAAATTCGTGTGGATGAAAACTTGCCACTCTAGGGAGCGATGCAATATGGTTTCAATGGAAATAATGTAATAAAAAACCAGTAGACCTGTTACATCGACATCTGTACTAGATCTGCTCAATGTTCTTTCGAGGAAACCTATAGCCCGTTAATTTTCCCTGGAAGTAGAAAAAAAAATTTTTTACAGTACTCGACAGGGTAATTAGATTTTAATTGCAATTAATTAATTTAAAAAATGAATTTTTCCAACTTTTTTTTTCAAGTTACCTATAGCCCCTTAATTTTGCCGTCCAGTAAAACAAAATGATTATTTGTACTCGATAATTTGTACAGTACTCGAAGGCGTACTTAGACTTTAATTGCAATTAATTTATTCATTTTTTTTCCACTGTCTGTTTGAGTTTCCTATATCCCCTTAATTTTCCCTTGAAGTAAAAAAAAAATAATTATTTCTGCAGTGCTCCACGGGGTAATTAGACTTTAATTGCAATTGATTAATAACAAAAAATTATTTTTTCCGCTTTTTTTTCGAGTTCCCTATAGCCCCTTAATTTTCCCTTCAAGTAAAAAAAATAATTATATCTACAGTACTCAAAGAGGTAATTAGATTTTAGTTGCAATTACTTGAGGGAACAAAAATTATTTTTTCTCAACTTTTCTTTCGAGTTCCCTACAGCCCCTCAATTTTTCTTGAGTAAAAAAAAATGATTTCTACAGTACCCGAAGGGGTAATGAGATTTTAATTGCAATTAATTAATGAAAAAAAAATCATTTTTTTCTCAACTTTTCTTTCGAGTTCCCTATAGCCCCTTAATCTTCCCTTCAAGTAAAGAAAAATGATTATTTCTACACTACTCGAAGGAGTGATTAGACTTTAATTGCTATTAATTAATAAAGATAATTATTTTTTTTCCACTTTTTTCCGAGATCCCTATAGCCCCTTAATTTTCGCTTCAAGTAAAAAAAAAATAATTATTTCTACAGTACTCGAAGGGGTAATTGAATTTTAATTTCAATTCATTGATTTGTTCGATCCCCCGCCCCCCCCCCCCCCCCCCTGCAAATGGGAAGCCCTCATTGCTGGGACACCCTGTATATACGCAAAACCAGGGAAGTTAGGGGTAATCTGAGTATTTCTATCTCACTCTCACGTATCTCCTATTTCCGAATCCAAAGCAAAACTCCAAGGTTCCTTCCAAATAATCCCCATAAATTATTATCAATCACTTCATGGAAATAACCATCAAATAAAAGTTACGAATAGACAATTTCAAAGAACGATTACTAGGCTTATTGACTGCTTTTTCCCCAATTGAAGTAAAGGTAAGTCTCTAGAAATTTTGCATTATGATATTTAAATCAGCGGTATATAAACGAAAGGGGAATTTCTCTTGTCATAACAAATTTATTAATGGCGCGGTCGGTAGGACAGACTCAGGTTCGTTACCATCTCATACTAGTTGTCATTTGATCGAATCCCTATAACAAAAAAAAAGAGAATAATTAATAATCAAAGTCTATCATTTTAATACCATTTCCATATAATCTGAAAAATTATCTAACGTTTTGCCTTTCTCATCACTAACAATTTTAATATATATAGATGATTAGGGATAAAATAATAATCTACATTTCCACACGATAGGCCCAAAATGGCTTTAAACACGTCATACCTGGGCTTTTAACACATCAACAGTACCAACAACGTCGGCGGGGCATCACATGACGTGTACATACAAGCCTGGGATCTTGCTAGCAATGTGCCAATATTGTCGGGGCTTCCTAACACTACTAGATATGCATAATTTGAGAGCGCCTATCGAGAATATTTAGATTATTTTCCTACTGAGGCCGATAGGCTAAAAATTAATATCAAGGAATTTACCATAAGAATAAAAGGGCCAGCAAGGTTGAAATTGGTAGGGCATCCCATTACGACTGCCGAGAACATCCTGACAATTCTTTCCTATTCCTATAAGAAATCTCAGGATACTACCTACCTCAACCATAAGATTTCCTCTCTATGCATGTATGAGGGCCAGCCCCTAGAGGATTTTGCTCTGAGACTAGCTGTATTAGTAGAACGAGGAAAAAAAGCAGCCGTAAAAGATGTCGGATCAGAAGGTGAACCTTATTATGAAAAACAACTGCATAAGGCTGCAATTAGAAGGCTGATGGATTTTGCTAGCCCAAGAATCGCCTACATGTTACACGCTGAGAAAGTGACGAATCTCCAAAGTGTGATAACTAAGTTACGAGACACGCAGTTTGCCACTAAGCCGTTACACCCTGTTCAGAAAATGTCTAGACCGCCAGGTGCGCCAAGAGAATATAACAAAAATTATGAACGTTCTCGGAGAAACTCGTCAGACTACGAATACTATAACCGCTCACCAGGATACCGGACACCGGACCGCCCCGCAACCCCTAATAATGAAGCCTGTATGGTAGCCTCTACTTCAAATCGTAATTTGGCTAATGAAATCTGATCCGGATCAAAGTAGCGGTCGAAGACGTCATGGGGCGTTTCCTGTCCCACACGACGAGCGTGTCGGGTAATTCTTCGAGACCGAGACCTGTTCGGACCTGGCACCATAGATCTGATTTGTTTAATTCCAATAAAAGCTCGCGGTCAGTCTGACCTGTCATGGAATCACCCAGAACTCGTTCGGAAGCGCCCGAAAATTCCGGAGACCAGCAGTCCACCTCCAATGCACAGAACCATTTAACAGGGGAGCGCGTTCGTCGAGATGGCGCTTCGACGAACAAATCACCTGTGCGGCTTCAATTGTCTTCCCCAACAAGACACTCCCACCACAAGAGTCAACAGTAATACGACGTATCAGGAAGGGACCAGCAATCGATCTCTCAGGACCAGGCCTGATTGATGCCAAGGTCCGTACCCTGATTGATACTGGCTCGACTATAAATCTATTGGGACTGCATTGCCGAAAACCAGGGACTATCATCGACAGTACCGAACAAATCAACTTACTGGGCCTGGGGAACAAACTACAGTCGACAATTGGGACCATTACGGTCCCATACGATAATCAAACTAGTGTGAAATTTCATGTAACATCCCAGATGCCAGGAGAATGTGAGGCAATTCTAGGGAATGAGTTTTTAGAAGCTACCAAAGCCCAAATTTCATTCTTCAATAATACCATCACTTTACAACAAGCTCCTACTCGTCCGATGCACTTCTGTTTACCGACCTGCGTTGAAAACAAACCCCATATCCCAGTTATTTCAGTCAATGAAGGGGGTCCTTGTTTGAAATTGAGAATTCACGGCGAAGAACATGTCCGAGAAGAACACCCATACTACTTGATCGACACAGGGGCAGATGTGAATCTTATCCTGGAGTCCGCCCTAGAATCGAACTCAACCATTAATGTGTCGAAATCGGGACATCTGAACGGTATCGCTACCAAAGGGATTAAGACCAGAGGAACTATCTATTTAAATATTTTTGAGAAGGCACACCTTTTCGACATAATCAATAATGATCTACCATTCAAAGGGATAGGTATTCTAGATCTACCATTCCTCATAAAAGAGAAAGCTGAAGTTCGATACCTGCAGCGAAACATATCGCTCGCCAGGGTACCTGCCAAGCCTCTCTATTGGAACAAAAGGCTCAACCTAAACGAGCCTGTCACTATAACGCCTACGGTAAAAACGGTAGTGCCAATTTCTATCTCTAATCCTGAACTTGGAGAGGGGTATTTGGCCAAGGTACCGCTACCCTAGGGGGTATACCTAGACGAAGCCATCGTCAAAGTGCAAGGAAAAATTGTCACCGTCCTAGTTATCAACGCCAGGAATGATCCAATCACACTGAAGCTTCCACCACAACGGATTCAATTACTTAATACCACCAATCCGGCACTCCCCGTTGTCGGCTGTGGCTCCATGGAAGAACATGCTGTTAATGGAGAAGAAAGAACCACAAAAATCCTCGATGCCCTGTGTCTGGGTCAATTAAAATTTTTCGAAAAGCAAAAATTAATCAAATTAATACGAAATTTCCGTAACGTTCTCCACGTGCCAGGAGACCAGCTTGGAAAAGTCAAGAATTTCAATTGTAAAACCCGTACTATCGATGAAAAACCGGTCCAGAAGAAACAATATAAATTGCCTACACAACACAACGAAGAAGTCAACAGACAAATCAATGATCTCTTAAAACAAAAAATTGGAGGACATTCTAAATCACCATATAACTCTCCCCTATGGATGGTGACAAAAAGGGGCGATTCCAAGGGAAACAAAAGATGGAGGATGGTCAATGATTTCCGAGATCTGAGTGAGAAGACCATAGAGGATTCATACCCCCTCCCAGAAAATCAACGGGATCCTATCACAATTAGGAGGAGCAAAGTACTTCGGCTTTTTTGATCTAGCCAGCAGCTTTCACCAGATAGAAATGGATAAATGGGACAGCAAGAAAACTGCTTTAGCGGGCATTATGAATACGCTTGCATGCCCTTCGGCCTGAAAAACGCCCCAGCTATTTTCCAACGAATGATGGACCAAGTCATGATAGGTCTGAACGGGGCAGAAACTCTTAGTATACCTGGACGATATCGTTATCTACGGCTCCACGATTGATCAAACCCTCTTGCGAGTGGAGAGACTATTTAAAAGGCTCGAAGAATATGGACTTACCCCGCAGCCCGATAAGTGTCGTTTTCTACAATCCCAAGTTGGTTTTCTGGGACGAATCATCAGCGAAGAAGGAATCCGTCCGGACCCCAAGAAAATAGAAGCGCCAATCCATATGTCTCCCCCGAAAAATACACACGACCCACGGAAATTCTTGGGGTTTACAAACTATTATCGCCGATTTGTGGAACATTACAAGGAAGTGGCTCATAGTTTAACTAATTTGCTAAAGAAAAACACAAAACATCTATGGACAGAGCAAGAGCAAGAAGCCTTCGAACGCCTGAAAACGAGTATCAAGGAAGACTCTACCCTGTTTCATCCAGACCGTCCTCAACCTTTTGTTGTCACCGCTTCGGCTCCAGAAAACGGAGTTGCTATCCTGAGTCGAAAGAGCGAAGAGGGACATGAACCTGGTTGAAAACCTGGTTGAATGATTTTACTTTTGAGGTCGAAATTAGGAAAGCAAAAAGGGATATGACTGCAGATATATTTGTCTGCAATCCATTTGAAAACCCTCTCGACGAGACAAATTCGAAATGTTGTCTCCTCGTGTTGTACTCGTCGTGTTGTCACCTCTAAAAGAGAAGGGAACGAAGTCCATCCTAAAAACAGTAAGGAACCCACAACCAACAGTTCCAAAGCCCATACCAAGAAGGGTACGGATACGGAGTGATTCTGAGGGGCTTTATCCATCGGGATCTGGCAACACGATAGGCCAACGGGTTTGCAATAGGAAAGCGTCAGAAATAAATTATGGAAAAAGAGACCGAATCTCTTATCGATCAACACGTCCTTACACAAAAAAAATCAGGACAAACACGCCTGATCGCCCTGAACACGATCTTCTCACCGCACACACACCGCTCTAGAAAACTGTGCAGGTACCAATTACGAGAAACGATCCAGAGACTAGCAGTACCCTAATACCCCCAGATGCCTCAATACTCGATAAGGGGGTAACACCCAGAAACAACACTTCACTGGAGGGTCTCCCCATCAATCCAGTGACAAGCGAGGAAGAAGATGACGTCTTCATAACGGAAGAACCTCCTCCTTAGGAAGTACACATCTCCGGACCAGTTGAAGCTGGTCCGACAAATGAAGAAGAGGATGGTGATCTCCTAGAGGAATCACAGGAGATTGGTCCACCATTAACAAAAAGTCCCACCCTCGGAGAGAGAAATTAAACCAATACCTTGATTCGCTAAGGGAAAGGGGGAAGGAGATATTAGATCTAGACACATACACAGAATCCACTGAAGAAAAACGTCCGTCACGCTATCAAAACAAGGTCATTTGGGGTCAATTTTTTTTTGCTCTGAATTATGTGCTCATTATGTGCTAATTATTTGCGGACTCCCAAAATTGTTTGCTACCCCCGGTGAGGGGTAAATAGGGGGTGCAGAATGACTCAAATCACGCGGCGGTTTGACTCGTAATACATACTGCCAAAAATCAACGAATATGTTTCTATATTTATGTGCTCACTGGAAAATATGCAGGTAACTCATTTTCATCCCAAAAACCATTGATAAACATTATTTGCTAGGCAACAAATGCCCCATGTATGAATTGAATGCATTTCCTACTATCCGACTCACTAAAATCACTTTTATATGGAGCTGGAATTATGTGCTCGTCAAGTCCAACGAGCCAAAAATTGTTCCAACTGACCAACATTTATTAAACATTAGTTGCTAAGCAACAAATGCCCCATATATGACTCAAGTGCATTTCCTACTATCCGAGTCACTAAAATCACCTTTATATGGACCTGCAATGCTGTGCAATCAACTACTACGAACAAAAAATTATTCCAATTGATCAACTGATGGTTTATTTGGTTTTAAATAAACAATTCCTGCACTTTGATTCAACTCTAGACGCTTTGTTTACATAGTATACGTGACTGATAACTTATAAGTATTGGCTGTTCGCGAAACCAGAAGTGTGGTTGCGCCAAACAGAGCACCAACTCACAGCCCGTTACTGAGGGAGACGTGGCGCGCTCTAGGGGTTCTCTATTTTTGTCTACTAATTTTGTGTGTTACTACAAGAGAACTGTCCCACCTGGTCGACAATGCAGAGCGCGATCGAGGCGCCAATTCTAACACTGCCTCCCGCCGAAGATACTTCCAAAAATATTCATTATTATTCTTCATTCTTTTCCTCTCTTTTTCTTCTTTCTTTTATGACTGTTTTTGATAAGATCGGTAGTTAATTGTTAGTAACAAAAAAGTTTATTTGTATCGCAGCGGCGTGAGTACGGTTGAAGATACGAAACATATTAGTTAATGAAAATTGTTCCACACGCAAAAAAAAAATTTTATGTTGTATAACTTTTTTTGCTGATACCGACAGTTAATTGTTATTAACGAATTCAATTGTTCAGATCGCTCTATCGCAAGTACTGTTGGAGATACAAAACAAAGTGTCTAATGAAAGTCGTTCCACACATAAAAACACACATTTGATTTTTTATTGTTTAAAAAGTTTATTGACTTTTTTTTCTAACAGTTATAGTTAATTGTTATTAACAAAAAGGATTATTTATTTCGCTGCATCATAAGAACCATTGAAGATACGAAACAAATTAATCAATGAAAGTTGTTTAAACAATATTTTTATTAAAAAAGATTGTTCACATCGCAGCGGAGTGAGAACGGTTGAAGATCCGAAGCAAATTAGTTGATGAAAATTGTTCCACACACGAAAATACCTATTTCATATCGTATAACTTTTTTTGCTAACACCGATCGTTAATAGTTATTAACAAATTCAATTGTTTCGATCGCTTCATCGCCAGAACGGTTAGAGATACGAGAAAAAGAGTTACATAAAAATTGTTCCCCGCCGCGAAATACACATTTGACGTTTTATGACTTTTTTTATAACCCCCGTAGTTAATTGTTAGTAACGAAAAAGATTGTCTATATCGCAGCAGCGTGAGAACGGTTGAAGATACGAAACAAATTAGTCAGTGAAAGTTGTTGCACATACGAAAATACATATTTCATGTTGTATAATTTTTTTTGCTAACATCGATAGTTAATAGTTTGTAACAAATTCAATTGTTCAGATCGTTCTATCGCAAGAACGCTTCGACATACGAAACAAAGGGTGTTATGCAAGTCGTTTGACGCGTAAAAATAGACATTTGACGTTCCGTGACTTTTTTGCCGACACCCATAGTTAATTGTTCTTAACAAATTGTATTGTTTACACAACTACTTCATATTCAGAATTATAATTTTTTTTTAATATTGAGCAATTGCAGCAACTGTATAAAGCCGATAATTTGAGACATGGACGGAAATTGTGGATATAATATATACGGTGGAACGATCAGGAAGTTATTGGTTCGATCCGTAGAGGGTCATACCCATATCCCATTTATGATAAAGTTATGGTTGGGTGCAAAGTTCTCAAAGGGAGTAATTTGATTTTCTATTAATCTAATAATCTAATCTAATTTCTATTAATCTAATAACAATTCATTGGATTTGTGCGGAGTTCTTTTATATGCATAGACTGAAGCTGACAAAGCTCACATACTACTAGACAACTTGGAGTCAAACATATAACATCTAACCTTCGTTTGAATAGTCTGATTGAATGTCTCTGCGACTCCATTATGTTCCGGAGTATCAGGGCTAGCTAATTGGAGTTCCGCAACTGGACTCTTGAGAACTTCTATTGTTCTACCCCCAGTGTATTCTGTACCCTTATCCGACCTTAAATAACACACCTTGGCATCGTACCCTAATAAGTTACGAGCACTCATGACAAATTTTTCACCCAGTTCCGGTCTCATTTTTAGCCTTCATAGAATATGCCATAGCGAACCTAGAAAAATCATCTATAAAGACAGAAATAAATCTGTATCCCTTGGGATAAGAACTTGGAGAGATAGGTTCCATGACATCTGAGTGAATTATTTGTAATGGAGCCGTAGCTCTCCGTCCCATAGATGGCAACGATAACTTATTGAATTTTGAAATTAAGCAGACCTCACAATCTTTAAGTAAATCTTCATCAACTGTTACTCCATTTAATCCCTTGTTTTCATGAAATTTCCTCTGTAGTGCTTTAAGATAATTGGTCGAGGCATGTCCGAATCTACAGTGCCATAACATGGCTTCATTGTGTTTCAGATTTTTCTTTTTATCAATGGGAAATGATGAAACATCTTCAATAGTGTTTTACTCCTCCCATTGCACTTCATCAATGTTTTGAACCTTTCTATCCCATACTGTACGATCAAAACCAGATGACTCATATCGAGTCTTATTTTGTGAGACCGTCTTATTGTCAGGATCCTCACCAATGGAGTTTCCATGTGTTTTCCTTATTTCAGTAGATTCTACTTTATTTTCGGACGCCTCATTTTGTACCTCTATGTCTGCAGTTTTCTTTTCCGATTCGGTTTCCGACCTCGCAGCTACACTCCTAGTATAATATCTTTTAACTTCCGATTCGGGATTTTTAACCTCCGATAGGTTCGCCATTACCCTTCTACTCACGTTTACAGGGATTTTCCCCTAGGTTGGTTTTTCCTCATTAATTTCTAAGTCTACTATCCAGTAAGGTCGCTTGTATATTCCTGACATACAAATTTCGTTCGAAATCGGATCAATTATATCAATTCTTTCCTTGTCTAAATAGATAGCTCATGCCATCTCTGCAAATTTCCTCAATGACAGCAAATTAGCTTGAAAAGCCTGTGCATAAATGACCTTATTTATCTCCAATGTTTTTCCATTTCGTAACTTAATATTGACTTTCCCTGCTCCCTCCGTTTTCAGATCCGCTGAACTGTTTTTATTAGCGCACCGAATAATTGCCTGATCTGACTCATCGAAAGTCTTGAATATTAATTTCGAATTAGATAAATGTTCTGTCGCACCTGAGTCTGCCAGAAATTCTGATATAACTTTCCGCCCTCTAACTTCGCTGTTAGTGGTAATAAACACATTTGTTGCTATATTTTCAGAATTCACTTCCATCTTACCTGGATTTGAGTTGTTGTTATCTGTTGAACCTTCGTTATTAGAGGGTTTATTTTCGGCCCTTTTATACGAGAATTGACCCTTATCGTATCCGCCTCTCTTAGCTCTCCCACCATATTCCTTTCTCATTGGTCTTTTCACCCATTTCACATTGTTTCTGTTAGAATTAAAATTACCAGAATTGTTATGGACATACCTTTTTCCTCGCCTGTTTCCGCGTACACCTCCAGCGGCCCCTGTGCTGGCTTTGGTGCATTCACTCGTCTTATGGCCCCCAAATTCCAAACATTTGTAACACTGGATCCCTCCAGTGTTACTGCAGTTCTTGGCTAGGTGCCCATAGGCCTGACACCTATAGCACCTTGGTGCCACCGTCTGTGAAAAATTAGCATGTTTGAATTCGGGTTCATTGACACTCCCTTTGAGACTAGCCCCTTCTTCCAACACGCTGATTTTTAACTCTTCAGTAGTTAGATTGTCATTTGTGGATTTCTTAGTTACTTTGTCAATAATTTTAATGTTTGGAACCGCACCCACCACTGCATTAAAGTACGCATTCCTGTTTTCCCATTCAGATAGCAAAATGGCGTCAGCCGAGTTCTCATATGTGGCTATTTTCTCATTAAATTCAACTGCCGACATTTTGCCAATTACATATTTCATATTGTAAATATACCTTCCTCGCCGAGTGTGATGTTACATTATTTTTGGCCATCTTAATATCTTTCGATTTTTTCAAAATTTCTTGGGGATCTTTCAAACTATACACTCTAGTGTGAGAACTCCGGTCCAAACGATTAATCAATATTTTCCGTACTTTATGCTTTTGTTCTATAAGAGTTATCTCATCTACAGAGCTTTCAATTGAATTGTCAATTGACCTGTGCAAGAGTTTGTTTGACCTTATTTCTGAATGAAAATAATCGAGAAAGAACTCATACTTCATTTTGTTGTCCAAAGTATAATTTGTCTTGAGTTGGCTACCTCGTTCGATTACCTCAATCTGTATTTTATTTTTTGACTGTTCTGTGACGTGACATTTCCGGGGGGACCTTCGACCTCTCTTCCCTACAATTCCCTCTAACCTCTCCTTCTAACTCGGAATTGGGCGCCAGTATATTTTACGGAAAATGTACAAACGAGGGATTCTAACACAACTCAATGCAACTTAACGCAAACTTACTAACTAAGCATGTAACTTATCACTAAACTGAAGGGGAGTGGTTAGGAAAGAGGACAGGATAGGGAAGGAGGAGCGGCATGTTCCACGCTGCTCAGGATGTGGGTTATGGTAGAGCGGGTCGGGTTCAGGATTGAGGCCATAACAAAACTCTCAAAATTACGTAATCACTGTGGAAAAATTTCATTGTATTTATTCCGCAAACATACATGACGAAACTAACAAATCTTCTAAGACGTTGGCTGGAGTTTTCCCCGAACATCAGAAACTATACCTCTTTCGGAGAGAGGAATACTAATTGCGCCTCTAATAGAGGCGAGAGATAATCTAATCAAAAGAGCTACTTAATACGTCCACAAACGGACGAGGGTCGTGACATATGGACTAAACTCGCAATACGGGTAATGACGAAACCCGTGAACCGATCGCTGAGCTATCCCTAACCTCGTACGCACAGCGGGTGTTCGAAAGCAGAGGACGATCTCCGAGAATTCTCACAGTCACGCACCCTAATATCGGAACCGAGAATTAGTTTCCGACATCTCCTAAAATCACGCGTAATTATCCCGAAACGGAGAAATAGTCTCCGAGATTTCCGAAAACCAGAGGATTAACCTCCGAGGGTCTTCCTTCAATGACGCGCATCAAGACCGAAATCGGAGATTTAATTACCGAATTTTAACTCAATTACCCGTAATCATATCCGTAACACAAAATTGATTTCCGAGATGGTGTCAGAATCGAGCGGGAGAAGCGGAGAATGCATCCCGACATCTTCCCAAAATCACGTAATCCTATAAACGAACAGGGGAAAGTATTTCCCGATTTATCGCCGTATTCCCACAATAGTATCCAAGAGCAGGGAAAATCTTTCCGGATTTATCCCCGAATTATCCCCAAAATCCCATAATGATAGGAAAAAAGCGAGGAGAATATCTCCCGAATGATCCCCGAAATCCCATAATAATGCAATAAACCCAGGGATAATATCTGCAAATTATCCCCGAAATTCCAAAATAGGATAAAAGCGCAGGGATAACCTCTTCCGATTTATTCCGAAATCCCGCAATGATATAAAAGAGCAGGGATAACCTTTTCCGATTTATCCCCGAAACCCCGCAATAATGTACAAGAAGCAGGGATAACCTTTTCCGATTTATCCCCGAAATCCAGTAATGATATAAAAGAGCAAAGATAACCTGTTCCGATTTATCCCCGAAATCCCATAATAACGGCACAAAGCGGTGATAAATCTTCGGATTTATCCCCGAGATCCCTTAATAATTACACAAAGCGGGGATCATATCCTCTGATTTATCCCCGAGATCTCTTAATAATTACACAAAGCGGGGATAAGTTTTCACAATTTATCCCCGAGATTCCAGAATCATTAATCAACGCGGGGATAATACTTCTGATTATCCACGAAATACCCTATAATGACATAACAACACAGGGATAATCTTTCCGAATTTATCCCCGAATCCCCATAACGATATAATAAAGCAGGGACAACTTTGCGAAATTATCCCCGAAATACTAATATAACGGGCCGGGATAACTTTCCCGAAATTATCCCCGAAACACTAATATAAGATGCAGGGATAACCTTTCCGAAATTATCTCTGAATTAATCGATAAAACAAAAAAAAAACAAAGAAAAAAAAATAAGTTCCAAACTATTCGTAAAATTCACGAAAACTCACGCAGCAAAATTACTGGATTTTAGTCCCAACCGGTTACCTCATCCAACAACAAACGGGGCAATCGGCATTGTCTAACAATGCCGTCTTGATGTCACCCGATTTTCCGAAGGTTAATACTTCGACCCAATTAACATTCATTAATGATACGCGCGCGAAACAGGGTATTACCCCCCGAATTTAACTTACTATTAATTTTGTTTTATTCTCGAAATGCAATAAAACCACGGGTTACAACAAAAACCAACGCGAGCAAATGAGACAATCGGCATTGTCTCATGAGGGTGTTCTATTGATCTTGTAAAACTCTCTTTTTTTTCCATATTACCCTATGTAATACACGCGCGCGAAAACGGGAGGTAAATTCATAAACTTCACTCCCGAGGGGGAATATACATGGTCCCGTCACCACGAGGGCTAGATTGTTCACTTAGGTTAATACAGACACATTGGACTCACCAATCGTGTGCAGATCTTGTCCGTGTAGCAGGCCGTGAACTAATGAATCGTCCACGCGGCTGATCACCGGACGCGCCGCATTTGTCCGGCAAGTGGCAGCTCCCTATTGACTGCCAGAGTTTATTAGGGAGCTGTACTTCCGCCGTTCAAATGGCGGTCTGGTTTAAACGACGGAATTCCCGCGCGGATTCCGTCAAAGTTCTACTACTTCAGATTCTCCTGCATTAGACACGCTTTCCTTATTTATTTCGTCAATTCTTTTGGCCACTGTTGAATCTATTTGTTTTGCTAAAGTTTCACTTTCCCGGACCGACTCCTCTACCTTATTAGATATTAGGTTAGTATTTGTTACCTTGCTCTGTGGCTTAACACCCGAAAGAGACACTGCCATTCCTAGGTCATCTGTTCCTGGTGCTCTTTCTGCATGGCTTCAATTTTTGCCAAAAGCTCTTTTTGCTCTTCTCAGCCTCAGTCCGCGCCTGTTGCTGGGCATCCTCCAGTCTAGCCCTCAAGGTTTTGGTCGTGATCAGGTTTGTTGCACACCAACACTCTCGTCAAATGAAAGTTTTGATGGTCTCTTTGATGGATAACAATAGATTGAAATCTTCTCCTGTTTTTCCCCAATTCTAGACCGTGTGGTCACCCTATAAATTGGAATTGACGTCGAAAATGAAAATTGAATTTCCTATTTCACATATTTCAAAAATTAGAAAATGTTTCAATTTAAACAAACTGGAGAAAAACTGAAGTTGTGGAACCTCAAGATTTGTAAAGTTGAAAAACATTCAAACGTATTAAATCCATACAAAATATTCAAAATTTCAAAATCTCTGTAATAAACAGCTGATTGCCCACAATAGTCCCAGTTACTCTCACGCTGCGCCTGCGCGAGTGGTGTTGCAGGGTGACGCATAAAAATTAAGCAATTAGAAAGTAATTATCAAAAATACAATTAGTGATTCATAAATGCTGGAATTATGTTTTTTAGGCTTTCTCAATTAGTGGGCGTCGAAGTATGATATTTGATTTTTTTTCCAAATAAATCCGCTAGCTACGCCTAGAAATGAAGAAATGATGGTGTATTATGACGTCTTAAGTTATAAACAATTAACCCTAAATTATCCGGCAATATTCCCGAATTCCCTAAATACGTTCAATTAAAAAATTCGTTTTCCACCTGCTACATATTTGTCCGCTATAAGTACCCACTAAGTTTGGTTTCCCTGAAGCTGCATTACCGAAGGCCCCTACCAGGCAGCGCCAGCGCGTGAGGGGCACACGGAGGGTAGACTCTCCATAGAGGGGTACGGATGTACCGTGGGAGGGCAGCAGCCAGTGTGCTCTTAAATAAAAACCATTGCGCAAATCTGGTGTGCATCAGACAGAGCGCGAAGACAACTGAGTGAGAACGCTGGCCAAGCTGACGTAGGTGGTGGCGAGACACTTCTCAGAAGGATTCAGCTGGGCTGCTAATGTGGAGGTTCGCAATTTCATGATGGACGCCGACGACCAAAATCAGGTAGGCCGAAAGCGAAAACTTTCGGAACAGGAATGCAGAGATGTATTTTTTAGATACAGGGATCTTTTATCTGATGACAATGGGAAACACATTAGCCCAAGATCCGACCCAATTTGGAAACAAATTCACCTTCATCTAGGCCAGTTTAAAAAAAATGAACGCTGCGTTCATGCATACCTCATGTAATCATAACGACATGCGGAATTTTCTGTGGCCTGAATGGAGCCAAAAACCGAAGAAAATCCAAAATATTGATCTGAGCAATATCGAGAATTTGCTTAATAAATCGGAACTGGATTCAACCTCGGAAAATGAAGAAAAAACTTGGCGGCATGGTCTGTTCTTATCCGTGATGGATTTTGGAAGATTATTTGAACCTGTACCGGAACAAGCAATGATTTCAAGAAAACGAAAGCGCAAAAGTAGGGAATGCTCTACTCCAAAGTGGAATTTTGAAAAAGGTGAACTATATCCGATTACATTCGGTCAATTCCAATATAACCTCACATTCAAAATAAACCCTCTCCTCTCGCCAAGTCTCCAGCTGATCGAGACGGCGTTATCATGTCATTTTCGATCAGTCTTTCTCCAGGATATTCACCCATTATTATTTGATAGAAAAAAAATAAAGGAGAAATCGTATTTTAGTAAACATCAATATACTTTATGTTTTTTTTTATATTTCAGTCAAAAAAATCAGATTTCTATCTTTAACTCATAATGCCTTGCAGCCAAATTCATAATTTCTCCATAAGAGACTGTATTATTGTTTTCTTCTTCAAGCTTTTTTTTCTCCGAGGGGACAACCTAATAACACTTCGTGGCTATTTCCAATAGTTTTCAAAAATCATTAAGTTTTGCGTTACTCATGAGCTACTTTAATCAGTTATCGACTGGGTTGGAACCAGCCCCACCATCGCGATGTAAAAGTGCACCCGAATGCTTGCCCTGTCGCCATTGCATGGCGACTGTGCCCCATGATTGGGGGAGTACATTTTGTCATTTTCTCGGATTTTTATTCCACAGTCTTTCTCCCTCACTCCTTTCTGAGTTACATATAAAAATTTCTATAGGCAGCGTTTTTCACATGAACTGAATTATTTGTAAAATACACTGGTGGCCATGTACTATGCTCTATATTGAAACCGACCAGGTCATGTGACCCTCCAGTTCAGCCACTGAAATAGAATAGATACTGGAAAGGACATTGAGGCGCTCGATGCGAGCCGACACAGAGGGTCGATTACGGGGGCCACCTGTCTCTGTCGTACCGTTCGCTTCAAAAGTATTTTCTTACATTTAGTCCATACGCTGTGAGATTCCGTGGCCAACAATGACTTTTAAAACGACAAGAAACTTATGTGTTCGAATTTATGTGTTCGAGAGTGCTGAACTGAATCCGATATTCATCAATGCGAAATATGGTAACTTTTTTTGTTAATAACAATTTAATTGTTTATAAGGTGATTGCATGAAAACGGCGCAAGTTATAAAACATGTCCTTCTCGACCTGAGTCACTCATGTTGGATTAAATGAGTTAATACAACACGAGCGAGGGAACTGCTGAGAGCGAGGGGAAAACTAAAGATCCAAAGGAAAAAGACGAGAAAGAGAAACGTGAAAGAAATAATTAAAAATAAATGAGACTGAATTGAACAAAGAAAGAAAGAAAGGAAATCCACCTTATTGAAATGCCTGAGCGTCGGCGTTGTTGGGGCTGGCGATCGATGTAGAGAGCTCTGGGAATCAACAATGAATGAGAAAGTGGTAATGGGGGACGCTGGTTTTATAGTTATCCTTGAGTAGTGGGAGAGGTCCCCACTGCTAGCGTAGCCGGAGGCGGCCATACCAACGCCGACATTCTGGGAGGCGAGGGGAAGTACTGTTCCCCCACCAGCTCCCGCAAGTCACACGAGACCTGGGCCACGTGGGCGCAGGAGGCGCAGAACACCGGTAGTCCGAATGAAAATTTGTTTTCCACCGTCCAGCGAAAAATGGAATTACGGCTTCCGACGAGTAATCTAATCCGAAAGGAATTCGGACTATCGTCCGGGTGATGTCACCGGACGAACACAATAGGAGACGATGAGGTCAGCCTATTGCTTTCGAAACGAATCGAGCTATTTTTAGTTTATCGACTATTTCGGTCGAACATACTATCTCCCTTTATTGAAAACCGATTCACGAGATATTTTCGTTACCGAGTTTTCGGTAGAAAATTCCTTCGTACGAAGACGAGAATTAGGTTAGTGACTTTCCGGTCCATAAGAATTCATCTCGAAAGTTTTAGTTTACGGACTTTGCGGTCGAAATTCAATGCATGCAATGCAGATGGTGGTTTTTAGTTTACCGACGTTGTCGGTCGAATTGTCAATTCTTAAAGGCAGAAGAATGATAGTAGTTTACCGACGTTTCGGTCAAAAAGAAGAGAAGGGGATCAGAATTAAAAAAAAATCGAATCTACTCAAAACTAACCAAGCCGAATAACCCAAAAAAAAGACAGAGACTAATTATTCGGCGCCCCACGTTGGGCGCCATTTGTGACGTGACATTTTGTATGTGCAAGACATCACTCACCTTCGACTCGCTTTCCCTTAGTGGAAAACAAAATAATAAAAAAACTTGCTTAACCTAAAATTAAAAATTGGGCGCCAGTTGGTTTGTACGCCGAACCAACAACGCGAGAGGTTTTAACTCAACGCAACGTTCCCAAAACACATTTATCGAAATACAAATCCTCAAAACAGAAAAGTTAAAACAGGAAAGGAGCTAACGTTACTGACCGTAACCGCAGACTCGACTTATCTCGAACATATCTTATCTAACTTAAGTAAACTAGACCTAAGGGAACGGATGCGGTATGTCTCGCGTTGCTCAGGAGGTGGGTTATGGTAGATGGGTCGAGATGTTGGGGAATAACTGGACTCAAAAGAAAACGTCTAAATGAAGCATAAACTTGGAAACCTAAATTCTCAAAATTCTGTATTTGCTTCTCGCCGAAATATACAATCTCCAAACTTTCAAATTCCGATTAGTACACGAAGCTCACGTGGTATCCCTTAAAATTACGTCGAATCCAACCCGAAAGAACCGAATCGAACTAAAATCGCGATCGAACCTAGAACTAATTAGTGTACCGACATCGCGGTCGAAATTTATCCTCCCGTAACAAATAAAAGAGACACAAAAACAAAATCAGAACCGCACATGTGGCGATAGTTTGCCGGCTTTTCGGTCGAGAGAATTATAAATGTTCTAAATCCCAACAAAATCTGTAAATCTTAGTCATTTATTGAATTTTCAGTCAACCGAGACCGATAGTTTATCGACTTTGCGGTCGACATCTTTCATAATCCAAAATTCATAAAGCTCTCAAAATCATTTTTTTTTTATTAAAACTTCTAATTATTTATTAACGCGATATTTGATTAATTAATTTAGCAGTGTTATGTCTGGAGAGTATCTCCCGCGTTATGACATGTGAGGTTTCTCAAATTTCATAAGCTCACTTCCTAAAAATGTAGATTGTAATTTTGACACTATTGGTTGTATGTTTTTTTATTTGTTTCTTATGTTTTGTAGCTAAAAAAAATTCACCATTACATAACTCTTTAAAGATTAAACTAAATTCCATTTAACTACATCAGGTTTACAGGTTTGAAACAGTTTATTTAATGGTTATGCAAATCCTTATGACTATTGCAATACTAATAGATAAATTGAACAATGATGTAAAAATTTTTGCTCTTACGTTTTGGAAGGTTTATAGGATACAGATTTTATCTTGGGTGGGTCCTTAGTTGTCCCTTCTATTTTGCCACCAGAGTTGTTAAGCCCTTATGGTTACTTTATTCAGGACACTTTCTTCCACTTTTTTTTTAGAAATTGTGGAGCTCATAAGGTTTGATTGATTATTTTTGTTTAATGTATTGATATAACGTATGAAATCTATTTATTCGAAAGGTTGTGAGACTGTCTGTATTTGCACAAAAGTAACGATGATTCCCTTTAGATTTGGATAAGGCACTACTATCGATTTAAGGAAATGGTATCCCTGCTCGGTTCCGACTGGCCGTTTTCTACCGTTTAGTTCGACACACCCAGGTTCGAAATCAGATTTTTCCCGAGGTTGGAAACGTCAGATCGAGTCCGTGATCTTATTCCACCAGGTTGTTACTCAGTGTATCACTTGATTAAGTCTGAGGTTTTCGGAGATATGGGTGGCTTTTAAAGTCGACTGAGTTCTTTCATAATAAGTCTGATTGGTGGAAAAGTAGCTTGCTTCGTTTGCACGTGCTCTCGATTTGATTATTTCTCAATTTTTTTGGGTTGGTTAATTGTTATTTGGTATGGTCAAACAGTGCTGACTTGGTTTAATTCCCCAATTTTTGTAATTGAGTTCATGATTGATTGCAGTTTCAATCTGGGTGATCTTATTTCATCATTTGGTATTTCACGGTGTCAGGGAATTTTGTTTTGAAATAATATTTTAAGGTTGCCCTGTCATGCGAGTTGTAGTGCCTTTTGTTGTTCTAATATTTATAGAAAATATGGATGACAATATACTATAATTATTTTTAACAGAATTGTGTGTTATATTATTTGAACGGTGATGAAAAGGAATCGTCATGTAATGCGTTCACAAGTCGCGCGTGTGAATTCCATACATAAAGCGTCATATTACCACGTTGGATAATCCTTCTCTTATTCGGGCATTCGCGCTCGACCTGTGTGTCTTTGTCGCACTCGTTTGAGTGATATGGAAAGAAAATTTTTTATATATAATAAGTTATTTTGATGACTGACTGCAATGATTTCAATGTCGACAATTTGGACATTACAGCAGCATTACGCCAAAAGAATTCATTTATTCAAAACATAATCTAAATTTATTAATGAACTCCAAAAAAACGATTTTATTCCCGAAATTAACTAATACAAAAAGAATCATTTAACGAACAACATGGTTCATCGACATTCCGGTCGAGATTGCATAATTTGATACTGACAAAAATTTAGTAAACGAACAAAATAGTTATCGACATTTCGGTTGAAATAACCTAATTCGATAACAAAAGAAATATTAACTAATAGCGCAAATAGTTTATCGACCTTCCGGTCGAAATAATATAATTTGACAACAAAAAAATAATATCAATTAATAAACCAAATAGTTTCTCGACTTTCCGGTCGAAATAATATAAAAGCACAGAGGAATATTCCAAATTATCCTCAAAATAATCGAAGTAGTATAAAAAAAAAAGTGGGAAAAATCAGTCCCGAATTGTTCATGAAATTCACGAAAAACCCACGCGGCAAATTTTCTAATATTTGTCACGACAGGTGACATCATCCACAACAAGCGAGACAATCGGCATTGTCTCGAGGGTGACGTCATTGCCTTGAAATGCCGTCGTGATGTCACCCGATTTTCCGAAGGTCGTTGTACTAGTCCTAAATTTTCGCGAAATATGTAGCATTTAATCGGGCCAATTTGATTCCCGAACAATTGATCGTTTCACATTTTGTCTTCGCGGCGCGGAATACTAACACACACGCGAATATACGAGACAAATCGCATTGTCCCGAGGGGTCGACTTTGTAACTATGATCATGCATTGAACGCGCGAAAACGGGTGGATTAAATTAATAAATTTTATTCCCGCGTTTTAATTTGCATGGCTCAGAAGTCACGAGGTAATGATAAAACTTGCCTTAGTAATCAGGCATGGACTTACCACTTGTGGCAGGAGCAGAGAAGTTGCGCGTGTGCCGGCCCGTGAACGAATGGATCGTCCACGAGGCTGATCACCGGACGTGCCGCATTTGTCCGGCAGGTGGCAGCTCCGTATTGGCCACCGGAGTCTATTAGGGAGCTGTTCCGCCGTTCAAATGGCAGTTGGCGTTAAGCGACGGAATTCCCGCGCGGATTCTGTGACAGTGCGGAGAACTTCAACCGGGTCGCCGAACTTTTAGGCCGTGCGCTGTACGTCGCTCTACATTTCGAACAAATGTTTTTCATTCGAGCCGGGTTTTATTAATCAAATCTACAGTTTCGCGTATGCAAAGCCAGAATCCGATAACTACTAATGCCAAATGCCCTTTTTTTTTGTTTATATCTAATCGATTGTTTAGAGAAAATAGTTTTACATGAAAAATATTCACCAGAAAATGCTCTAAACATTGAGCCATAGTAAAATTGCCTCAGCCGAATTTATATTGTTTGAGGTTTTATACGGCGTAACCCGCAAATTTGCGTACTTGTCTCCCTTTCTCACGAAAATATCTCGTAAACCGTTAGTTATAGAACTAGTGGTATGCAAATGTGTGTGCCCCGTGCAGGGCACAAACAAAACTTCCGGATTTGGTACTTCAGCACAGCATAAACCCAACAGTGATATCAATAATTGAACTGGCGACTAATCATTACTGCAATGAGGTCGATTTAGTTTCCTTTTTAAGCCCCATAAAAAAATTCAACTGGCTTTCGTGGGCCTAGTTACTTTCTTAATTATCCCACTCGTTGAGATCCTTCCCCCAAAATCAAAAACTTTTTGAACAAAATGGGCCAAGTCCATGTTTTGACGTGGTGTACAGCCCAGTAGATAAGACCAGTGAAATAGCAATATTAATTGCCATCGGCTTTGACATTACATATTGCAAAAATCAAACAAATCTGAAAATGCGCCAAGCTCATGAATTGCTTTGCAGTTAATCTTAACGTCACTAATGCACATAATATGCATGTCAAAAACCGGAGAAATTGATTCAGAACAAGAAAGTTGGTGGAAAAACAGCGTCAGGACCAACGGACTTGGCGCGGTTTTTAAAACGCATATTAAAGAAACAGGTAGTCCGTTGCATTACTCGGTTAGTAGCGTTCGTAGTGAACTATAAGTGATCGACCCGAATACGTCTAACAGCAGCATACTCAATACAGCAGCATAACAATACATTATAGACTAAATAGATTATTCCAAAATGAAATACGCAACCTCGGTTTCAAATAGTAGCGCACCGATTACTATAGAACAATTATTCGTACTAAAGACTCTGTACAGACCACATTATGGGCCAGGAAAGATCTTACTTCTGTGGACTTTTCATGATGAGGAGACTAAGGAAAAAAATGAAAACTCCCGAGTGCATTAGACCACTATGACCGCTAGGGATATTTTGAGAACTCCAATGAATTTGAATATTTTTTATTTCTAGTTACCTATGGTCACGAAATATTTACAACAACCATAGCTATATTCGAACAAGCATATTCAGTCAAATTGACGAGATAAATCATGTGGTAGTCGGAGGGGCTCATACAGGTGTATGACGTTTGGTCGTCGGAGGGGCTAATCCATAATAACATCCACATGTGTACAATCGTACATGATAATCTGGTATAGGCGGAAGTACATAATAAAATATATTCAAATTACCATGGTACGCAACCTCGAGTGTGTCGGACAAACCGCGCCATGTCCGTTGATCCTGACGCTGATTTTTCCACCAATTTTTGTCTTCTGGATCAATTTTTCCGGTTTTTGACATGCATATTACGTGCATTAGTGACGTTAAGCTCAACTGCAGAGCAATTCATGAGCTTGGCGTATGTTCAGATTTGTTTGATTTTTTTCAATTATAATGTCAAAGCCAGATGGCAATTAATATTGCCAATTCAGTGGTCTTATCTAGTGGGCTGTACACCACCTCAAAACATGGACTTGGCCCATTTTGTTCAAAAAGTTTTTGATTTTTTTCTGAGTATTAATATACAGTGAGAATGCTAGGTCGAATCCTTCATTAGGGCATCTGTCATAAGTAGTTAATAAAAATTATATTAGATACAATGGTCCTTTCTTGACTGAAAAACATTTTACATCAAACTCAAGGTCTTTACTAGATCGTACAATCCATATTCAAGAGGTTCATGACCAACTTTTACTCACTTTCCTTGAATGTTTACGTTCGATTTAACTTACTCCGTCGGAGAATGACTTATTTAATTTTTTCTGCTTTGATGGTAAGGAAATCACTAAAAATCACTTTCAAAAATCCTCTTGTCAGTTATTTGTCGCCTAATATGAAGTTTACTTTCTTTTTGCTGGGAAATATTAAGCCCCTCTAAATGTATCCTTTATTAAATATTTTCCGACCAAAAAACAGTGCATATGTGATAAACTATATATTTATTTTAAAAAATGGAAATCATCGCAGAAAGCCTGTTGACAGCTTCAAACGCGATGGACATTTTTTTTGAGGATTAGGCGGCTCGAATATCAAGTCGAGCTTGACAAATGTTGTTTACTCAACAGCCGATATGAAGGTAAGTTATAAAAATTAAAAAAAAAAAATTGTCGTTTGAAGTATGTAGGAATAGAAAATTGTGACTTTTTTTTTTTAGTTGATTTAGAGCAGAGATATGCCATGTCAAATTTTGCCACATCAAAAAAAAACTACTAATATAATTATATTGTGATATATTTTTGAATATTTGACAATCATCACATATAGATATTTGCATGATCAACAAAATATATATACAGTTTTTTGCGATACTGCAACTCACAAACGAGATATGCACTGTTAAGCATTTTTGTCTGCAAACTTCAGGGTCATATTTAAGATGTAATAAAAGTATATTTCCCACCCCTCGCCGGAAAGTTCGTACTTTGCCGCCCGGAAGCCGGCCGGGAAGTAGGCCTCATTAGCGATATAGTATATTGTGCACCTAGGGCGGAAAGTTGAACACTCTCGGCGAGTGTGTCGGGTGGCCTGTTAAAGAAAAATAGCGTCAAAAAGCCCTCCGGCGTTCGGCCCTCGTGCCTTTGACCCTTTTTGGTACTCCGGGCACACCCGACAAACTCGCCGGGAATGTTGAACTTTCCGCCCTAGGTGCACAATATACTAATTTCATACTGATGGAAATGCGAAAAGTACTTAGCAATATAACTTAATTCAATATTATATGTATCTTAATATATGTCAATTTGGTGCAACTAACTATTCATTATGTACATTCGAGTACCGATGATGATCAGCCTTCAGATCCACGTTCTGAACGGGAAATGGAAAGAAATGAAGAGTGTGCGGCGAATACCGAAAGAGACACTGATCAGCAGGTTTCAACTCAACGACTGCATCCGACGAATCCATCAACCTCAGACTTCAATCCCTCAACAAATGAGATACGCGCAGAACATTTCTTTGTTTATCTCAATGTTTTGTTCATGATTAAATTTCTCAATTATTTATTCGTAATAATCTACATTTATAGAGTTATGTTATGTCACTCCCATATGATGAAAGTTCAGATGATCCGTACAACATTATAGAACCTAACGAGAATTCTGCAGCAGATGAAACTTCTGAGGTTCGTTTTTTTTGCTATAGAACGTAGTCAAGCGTCTGAGTGAATTGAAGACTTAAGCCGTTATTTTCATTTAACCTGTAATTTTAGGACTCACTGGATAATGGTAACTTGAATGGCCTTACTGTTTATGAAGATCCTGATGAACCAGGCGATCATTGCTACAAGTCCCGGAGAGCAAAAAACAATTGTTGAAAACAGTAGACAGGAAACCAATGAAGTTGATTTTGAGAGCCTATTGTCGTCGAACAAACTGCGGCCTGTATCTTGGCAGAAAAAAGCCATTGGATGAAAACAGTCAATGCATCTGTGGATGGAACGTAGACAAGAAAAAAGTTAAATGCTTCATCACAGTCAGTTTGAAACAAGAGTTTCAGCAATTTCTAGCGTCAGAATAGCCGAGTGGACTAAGCGCGCAGTCTTAGCGCTGCCGCTTCGGTTCGTGGTTCAAATCCCCCATATAGGGCGAGAATTTTTTCGGAATGTCTGATGAGCGGGCGGTTACTCATAGAGTAGCCGCCTGTACCGACACAGGTTTTCTGTGGTTTCCTGTGTCTTATCATGCGAATGCGGTGCAGCGTATGGACCACACGCCCATATATCCATAAGGGATCGAAGGCGTTAAAGATAAAAAAAAAAAAAGCAATTTCTAGCTTCTCCTGCGGCTGCAGAATTGTTAGAATTTCAACAAACGGGACAAGAGGAACTAGACGAAAAAACTAAAAGCATATACGATGGGCAAGAATATAGAAGATTACGAGAAGAAGGCATCGTTACTAAAAATGATTTTGTGTATGTATTCAATACAGACGGTTTTAGTCTAGGCGATTCTACTAAAGCAAGCGCGTGACCACTTTTCATACGACTCCCGGGTCTTCCATCTGGTATATGTCAAGAAAATATGATTCTAGTTGGTATTTGAGTGAATAAGCAAGATCTAAATATGACACCGTTTTGTGAAGGAAGCACACGAACTATCGTCCGCGGGAATATCATGGAAGCCGGATGGGGTTCATGAAATTATAAGCCGCTTCATGCCCGTATGTTCTTCCATGGATACACCAGCACAAAGCGCAGTGTTGAATATGGTAAAATTCAATGGTCACCATGGTGGCACATTTTGTGATCATTATGGTATTTATGCTGCTGGTAGTATGCGATATCCAAGTAGACCGCATGCGGACATTGCGCCACCGGTCTTGCGAACTCATGAAGATCTTGTTCGTGGCATGCTAGAGGCATATGAAACCCAAGAAATAGTCCGAGGTGTTAAAAATCCATCGGAATTGATGAATTCAAATCATTTTGATTTAATAAAACGAACTATTGTGGACGATGTACATGCAGCATTTCTTGGAGCAACGGAGTTCCAAACCGGTTTATTGTTGACTGAGGTAGGCGAACCTTATACTTAGATGCTCGGAAACGACGAATACTGAATGATCGACTCATAAAAATAAAAACACCCGGTGATATCAGTAGAAAACCTCGATCTGTTGATCAGCGTGCTTTATGGAAAGCATCAGAATGCCGAAATTGGCTGTTCTACTACACAGTACCATATCTGCACGAATTGTTACCTCAACAATGCATCACACATTTGGAGATGCTATCAGGAGCCATTTTCGTTATATCAAAGGAAAGTATATCTAGACAAGATATTCAAACGGCTTCTCGATTATTACAAGGATATGTACACCTTTTTCAACAATATTTCGGAATTGAAAATATAAAATACAATATTCATCTTCTCACACATCATCGATTGTGTAAAAACGACGGTGTATAGTACTTCTGGATTTGAGTCTTGGAATAACCAATTGTTGTAAACAATAACGTCTCCCAATGGAAGCATGTTACAAATTGTTACTAGATATCAAATTAAGAAGTTCCTTCATAACTTAATCAATGATGATCGAATCTCCGTAAAAGTCCGGCAGGAGTTGACGGAAATTCTCTTCAAGCTACCATTGAATGGTGCGCAAAAAATGACTAATGTATATGTTTCCAATAAACCGTCTCACGAGGAGGCGTTACTCTTACGTCATCGTGGTGTTCAGTGCCGCAAAATGAAAGTGTACAAAACAATAATTATAAATACCTCCTCTTATCACAGCGAGGCATCACCAATGATGAATGCGTTTTTACTGTGCATAAACTTGTGAGCTCTGGCAACCCTGAAATCTGCAGACTGCTTGGTGATACATTTCAAATCAATTATAAGTTTCCCAATGCAAAACACGTCTACGGAGTAAATGCAAATAATACTGAAAAAAACTTATACATGTCTACTGAAATCAGTCGTCCTGCAGTAAAAATGTGAATAATGGATAAAGTGTACTTAGTGGCAATATCTAATCGCTTTGAAATAGATTGAATCATCTTAAGGTATAGTGCTACAAGCCCTATTGTAATTGATCGAGAGAAAGATCTCACGAGTACGGGCTTTTGTGGATTTAACTTTACACTGTTAATCTTTCCTGAAATAATAGCATTATCATGAAGTCTTTAGTTCTTTGATTGTGGCACTGTATCATTTTGAGTATTCTAATCCATTCCATACTCCGTACGTCTCACTCTTCCCCGATACACGGAGGCAAGTGAGACACGACCCGCACTCTCTCAACACGACGTATTACCTCCATCTATTACCGTCACACCGAAAAGGTTGGCGATCCGGATTTCAAACCCCTCCCATAAGAAGTTTCACTTCAAAAACATCACTTTGGGACATCCTCAAGGAAACGTGTTTTCCTATGAAATCTTCAGGAAGTTGTTCGGATCTCAGCGTTAAGGCGCAACTGACGATAGAACATAAGCGAGGACTGTACAAATGTCATCGCGGTTATGCTAAAATACACGACTTAAATCTTGGAACACCCTCAGGGACTTTAATTTTATAAAAAGAAACATTCGGACGTCCTTAAGACTCTGGCGTTAAATTCGGGACTACCGCAGGACAGTTATGAGGATGGCAAAACGTCTCGGAGACATGATGAGAGACACTACATAATTCTTGGGACGCCCTCAAGGACATTTAATTTTGCAAAAAAATCTCAGGACGTCCTTAAGACTCTGGCGCTAGAGTCAGGATAACCGCAAGACATTCATGCGCATGGTGAAATGTCTCGGAGACATGATGATTCTTGGGACACCCTCCAGGCCACTTAATTTTGTAAATAAACGGGATGTGGGTATGGCCCTTTACGGGTCGAACCAATAACTTCCCGATCGTTCCGTCGTATATGATATATCCCCAATTTCCGTTCATGTCTCAAATTATGGACTTTCTAAAGCTTTCCTAATTTCTAAATATTAACAAAATTTTTAATTCTTAATATGAAGTAGTTAGATAAAGAATACAATTTGTTAAGAACGATTAACTATGGGTGTTGGCAAAGAAGTCATGGTACGTCAAATGTGTATTTTTACGTGTGAAACGACTTGCATTACACCCTATGTTTCGTATCTCGAAGCGGTCTTGCGATAGAGCGATCTAAACAATTGAATTGGTTAAGAACTATTAACTATCGGTGTTAGCAAAAAAAGTTATCCGAGATCAAATATGTTTTTTTGTGTGTGGAACCATTTTTATCAACTAATTTGTTTCGTATCTTCAACCGTTCTTACGCCACTGCAATAAAAACAATCTTTTTTGTTACTAACAATTAACTACGGGTGTTATCAGAAAAAGTCATAAAAGGTCAAATGTCTATTTCGTGGTGGGAACCAACTTTCATTTAACACTTTTTTTCGTATCTCAAACCGTTGTTGCGATAGAGCGATCTAAGTAATTGAATTTGTTAAGAATTATTAACTATCGGTGTTAGCGAAAAAAGTTATACGAGATCAAATATGTATTTTTGTGTGTGCAACAATTTTCATCAGCTAATTTGTTTCATATCTTCAACCATTCTCACGCCACTACGATATAAACGATCTTTTTTGATACTAATAATTAACTACGGGTGTTATCAGAAAAAGTCATAAAACGTAAAATGTGTATTTCGTGGCGGGAAACAACTTTCATTGAACACTTTTTTTCGTATCTCAAACCGTTCTCGCGACAGAGCGATATAAACAATTGAATTTGTTAGTAACAATTGAACGAATCATTTTTCGCCTAAATGGTTCCTTTCAGACCTGGAGAATAGTAAATCGCGCCGATCAAAGAAAGAAAAACGTAAATCACTAGGATTGTTTCTTCGGAAACGTTAAACAAAGTTTGTGGTCATACATACGAATACGTTTCGGAAAACGACTCAGGATGATGTGGAACGTCGAGAAAAGTGAAAATATCATGAAAATTTCACTTTCGATTTTCAGGGTCATTACAATAATTTCCCTATATCGACCGAAAAACGGTCTCGCGAAGTATATCTCAATCGACTCAAAATCGAATTTTGAGTCGATTGGTGCATGCGAATTTTTAAACTTTTTTTGAGCCCGTACTAAAAATTTCCAAGATGGCGGACGGGGTTTTGAGGAAACGGTCTTGCCAATCTCTCAATCAGCAAAAAATTAAAAACCTATTTGAAAAAAATGGGCCGAATCCATGTTTTGAGGTGGTGTACAAAATTGGTGGAAAAACAGCGTCAAGACTAACGGCCTTGCCGCGGTTTGTCCGACACACTCGGGTTTGCGTATCATGTTAATATGAATATATTTTATTATGTACTTTCGCCTATACAAGATTATCATGTACGATTGTACACATGTGGATGTTATTATGTATGAGCCCCTCCGACTACCACATGATTTATGTCGTCAATTTGACTGAATATGCTTGTCCGAAGATAGCTATAGTGGTTGTAAATATTTCATGATCATAGGTAATTAGAAATAAAAAATATTGAAATTCATTGGAGTCCTCAAAACATCCCTAGCGGTTATAGTGGTGTAATGCACTCGGGAGATTTCAGTTTTTTCCTTAGTCTCCCCATCATGAAAGGCCCACTCAAGTAAGATCTTTCCTGGCCCACAATGTAGCCTGTACATAGTCTTTGGTACGAATAATTGGTCTATAGTAATCGGTGCGCTAGTATTTGAAACAGAGGTTGCGTATTTCATTTTTGAATAATCTATTTAGTCTATAATGTATTGTTTTGCTGCTGTATTGAGTATGCTGCTGTTAGACGTATTCGGGCCGATTAATTATAGTTCACTACGAACGCTACTAACCGAGTAATACAACGGACTACCTGTTTCTTTGATATGCGTTTTAAAAACCGCGCCAAGTCCGTTGGTACGTGCATTAGTGACGTTAAGATTAACTGCAGAGCAATTCATGAGCGCAGCGTATTTTCAGATTTGTTTGATTTTTTTAATATGTAATGTCAAAGCCAGATGGCAATTAATATTGCCATTTCAGTGGTCTTATCAGTGGGCTGTACACCACCTCAAAACATGGACTTGGCCCATTTTGTTCAAAAAGTTTGTGATTTTTTCCTGATTTCAATAATTTTTTCGCCTTTGAGTGATCAAGAGTGTTCTGCTTCAACGATACCATTTCACAGTATTTATTTATACATGAATGAACGTGTCATACATGATGTACCTTATTACTAACAAATTGAATTTGAAATTAACAATCTTCAATTTCCACAATCCCCACAATTTCCGCAATTATCAACATATCCATTTACCATGTATATTCTAGTTCAACTCAAGATATGTTCTAACCTATATGGAAAAGTGTCACATTGAATGTTTATTTTCGTATAAGGAACAACCCTGGTGACATGCGTTGTTCCCGCATGTTGAATTGCTCAGCCAACCATTCGTCCTTAATTATGCAAATTATGGAAAAATTCATTATATATAGGTGTATTGGCATATAAGGAATGATTCTCTCTTGAGAAGTTTCCCGATACATTAAATATTTTACCCAGTGGAACAGTATAAACAATTACCATTGTTGATAACCCTACATATACTGCACGAATCCCATCCAAACTGTTAAATTTTGCGCGGAAACGCGTCGATTGGGACTGTCATGACAGCGCTGTTTTCATTCTTTCACTCATTACAGACATAATTGCTGAGACGGTCATAACTCCTTAATTATGCAAATTGTCAACACAAGTCATTCCACATAAGATACGTATTTTGACATGGGGAACAACTTTTCATATAAATTTTACGCTAACTCTAATAGTTTATGCAATAGAGCATTATAAACAATTGAAATTGTGAATAACAATATATATACTGCACGAATTTCACCCAAAATCTAATCACATCTAAGTTACATACAAACGCTTCGATTGTGACCTTAATAACTTTCATCACGATATTCGTTCGTGAGAAATCCAGGATCAACATTTGTACGCATACGGACAAACAGACACACACACACACACATACATCATCCCAGAATTTGTTGGGGATCATTTTGGTATACTTAAACCACCAGGCGGGAACAAAAATTTCGGTTTCGGGGGCAATACAATAACTTCCGGAAAAATCGGGAGGTTAAAAATCAAACATTGACAATTTTAATCGAAAATTACAAAATTGATAATTTACAATTTCAAATTCACAATTAGTCAATGGGAATTCCGATGATGTGACAATTAAGAATTGACAGCTAAAAATTGAGATTGGAAATTATCACTGAGAAGTTGGCAATCAAGAGTTATGAAAAAGAAACACTAGGAATTGAAAAGTGGAAATTAAAAATCGACATCTGATAATTGACAGTTCAAAACCAACACTTGAAAATTGACCAAAAAAACTTGGCAATTGATAACTACGATTGAAAATTAACAATTGAACATTGTCAGTTGAAAGTTGCAACATTGTTAATTCTCAGTGCTCAACTCTCAATCCCCAGTTCCAATTACCGATTTTACATTCTCAATTTCCCGTTGTCAACTTTGAATTTGCAATCTTCAATTTTTAAATATTGATTTCCGATTGTCAGTACCCAACTGTCATTTTTCAATCTACCGTTCTTACGTACCGATTTTGCATAGCTAATTTTCAATTTAGAACTATCAATTTCTAATTGTCCATTTGGCGTTATTAATTTTGAGATATCCGTATCCAATCTTTCGGCTTAATTGCCAATTTTAAATTACCAGCTTTCAGCGGGCAATTTTAATTGTTATGTTTCTACATATCAACTTGGTAATTGTCAATTTTCAGTTGAACATCACTGATTAAAAACTTTGTTTGAAGATTACGAATTGACGAATGGGAATCAACAATTAAATGTTGGTGATTGACAATTGGTAATTGATGACCAAAAATAAAATATTGAAAATTGGAAATCAACAACTCAAATCAAAAAGTGAAAATTGTCGGTTGAACAACGGCAAGTGAGATTTGATAACGAAAACTCGACAATTTACAATTACAAATTGGCGACTAAGCATTGATGTTCGAAACGAGCAAGTATAAATTGACCATTCCAAACTAGTAATTGAAAACTGTATATTGAAAATTGACAATTAACGATTATGAAGATAAAAATTCCCACTTGTCGATTGCTAATGAGGAATCGAACAAAATCGAAAATTCAATATTGAAGATTGGGAACTGCCAATTGAAAATCACTTATTGGAAATTGACAACTGAAACTTATGAAAATTGACACGGACTATTAACAATTGAAAATTTGCAGTTAACAAGCGATTTTGAATTCTCATTTAACAATTCAAAATTGTCAACATTCGAATTTTAATTGTCAATTTTCCCTCATCTATGTTTAATTACCAATTTTCAATCTTCAGTCGTCAATTACCAATCCTTAATTGACGATGTTCAAATGTCAACCTACAATCTTTAGGCTTGAATTAGGGAGTTTCGCAGGAGACCTTCCAAATTGTGTCGCCAGAGGGTTACAATGATGAAAGGGGGGGTAGAACCACTTCACAATAGTTAGCGGGGGGGTTGGAAGATAATTAAAACAATCATATTGGTATCTCTTCGTTTTTCAATGGTGAACAACGGTACGTTATTTATAACTTGTTGGTATGCGTAGTTCTTGCAAAAACAATTTATGAAAACATGACCTATAGTTAGCGGGGGGGATTGATGCAAAAAATCTGAAAAAATTAGTTGTGTAGAGAATTCAATGGGACACAGTGGAAAAATATTCTTAACGCTAAAAAAATTGGTTGACTATGATCAAGTGTCATTTTTACTGATGGGTTCTACAGTTGCGGAGTCTCTGCTGAACCAGGAGTGGGGGTAAGGCCAAGTGAGAGAGGCGGAAATACGAAAATGCGCGCGAGCGACAGAGTTTAGCTGTCAAAATCAACTCCAAATTTCAAGTTTGATGCGTTAAACAATGAATACCATATTCACATTCAAATCCGAGATAACGTTGGACCATTTTTATAGATTCAATGGAATACCGCATGGAAGGGGAGAGAGGAAATCAGGATTAGTTAATTAACCATTTTAATTTTCATCTGAGGTGATGGTAGCATTTCTGAATGTCACAAAACTTGGAAAAAATAGGTGGGCCTTCAGAAAGGCCACTCTGGAGATTTGTCACCACCTAGAGGTGCACAAAACTTAATTAGAAAATCATGATTAATTAATTGACAATTTTAATTGTCATATTAGGTGATGGTGACCTTTTTGAATGTGACAAAACTTGAAAAAATACGTGGTCCTTCAGAAGGCCACTATGGACTTTCGTTACCACTTCGAAATTGCACTCAAATTAATTAACAAATCTTAAAACCATAGTTAACAAATTTTTTTAGCGTTAATAATATTTTACCATTGTGTACCATTGAAATCTCTACACAACTAATTTTTTCAGATTTTTTGCATCAATCCCCCCGCTAACTATAGGTCATGTTTTCATAAATTGTTTTTGCAAAAACTACGCATACCATAAATTTATAAATAACGTACCATTGAAAAAGGAAGAGATACCAATATGATTGTTTTAATTATCTTTCAACCCCCCCCCCCCCCCCGCTAACTATAGGTCATGTTTTCATAAATTGTTTTTGCAAAAACTACGCATACCATAAATTTATAAATAACGTACCATTGAAAAAGAAAGAGATACCAATATGATTGTTTTGATTATCTTCCAACTCCCCCCCCCCCCCCCCGCTAACGGTAGTGAAGTGCGGTTGTATCCCCCTTTTTATCATTGTAACCCTCTGGCGACAGAATTTTGAAGATCTCCTGCGAAACTCCCTAATTGGAAACTAAAGACTGTAGTAGTTGACAATTGAAGATCGTCAGTTAAGAATTGGTAATTGACAACTGAAGATTGAAAATTGCTAATTAAACATAGATGCTGTAAACAATTAAAACTCGAATGTTGACATTTTGAATTGATAAATGAGAATTCACAATCGCTTGTCAACTGTAAATTTTCAATTGTTAATAGTCAGTGTCAATTTTCATAAGTTTCGATTGTCAATTTCCAAAGGGTGATTTTCAGTTGTCAGTTTCCTATCTTCAATATTGAATTTTCGATTTTGTTCGATTCCTCATTAGCAATCGACAAGTGTGAATTTTTATCTTCATAATCTTTAATTGTCAATTTTCAATTTCCAGTTTTCAATTATTAATTTGGAATGGTCAAAATATCCTTGATCTTTTCGAACATCAATGCTTAGTAGCCACTTTGTAATTGTAAATTGTCGAGTTTTCGTTGTCAAATCTCACTTGCAGTTGTTCAACCGACAATTTACACATTTCGATTTGAGTTGTTCATTTTCCATTTTCAATATTTTATTTTTAGTCATTAATTACCAACATTTAATTGTTCATTTCCATTTGTCAATTTGTAATCTTCAAAAGTCAATTTTCAATTGTGAGCACTCAAGTTTTAATTGTCTATTTCTCATTTTTAATTTTCAATCAGTGATGTTCAACTGAAAATTGACAATTACCAAGTTGATAGGTAGAAAGATATCAATTAAAATTACCCGCTGAAAGCTGGTAATTTAAAATTGGCAATTAAGCCGAAAGATTGGAAACGGATAGCTCAAAATTGATAATTCCAAATGGATAACTAGAAATTGATAGTTCTAAATTGAAAATTGGCTATGCAAAATCGGTAAGTAAGCATGGTAGATTGAAAAATAGCAGTTTAATACTGACAATCGGAAATCAATCTTTAAAAATGGAAGATTGCAAATTCAAAGTTGACAACGGTAAATTGAGAATGCAAAATCGGTAATTGAAACTGGGGATTGAGAGTTGAGGACTGAGAACTAACAATGCTGCAACTTTCAACTGACAATGTTCAATTGTTAATTTTCAATCGTAGTTATCAATTGTTTTATTTTTTGGTAAATTTTATTGGTAAATGTTTAGAAATCTCAGTTTCTTCTGTACTTTTCTTTTCTTCGGTTTCCTTGCTTCTCCCCCTACCCCACGTACTTCCTTCTCTCTTATTCGCCCAACAACTCCTGTTGTTCCATTTCTTCCACTACTACTTCCCCTTACCTATCTTCTTCCCACCTTGATCTACCTTCATCCTGTAATTCCCATTTCTTTTCGTCCCGTGACCATAACTTTCCTGCAATCTCTATCCTTCCTTTTCCCATTGTTATTTGCTTATTTCTTCATGCCTCTACATTTGCCACTACCCCCAACTCCCACTGAATTCTTCTCTCACTCCATGTCAAATCATTTTCTAAAATCTCTTTCCTACCCCTTAGTTTTGCCCTGTTACTCATCACTATTCTCCTTTGCTCTTCGTTCTCCAGGCCTACCACTACCGCCTCCCTCCCCTCTCTATTTTTCTTTCCAAATCTTCTAACCCATAAGACATTTGCCCTCACATCCATTACCTCTGTGAAGAGTTCTTCCACCTCATTTTTCCCATTCCCCTCCCTCAACAGCATATTTTTGACTACTAAATTTTTTCTTCTCCTCCTTCTTTCTTCCCTCTTTTCCCTCCACTCAAGCTCCCATATTCAGCTTCCCATCCTCTATTCTCCGTTTCCTTGTCCCCTGCTTAGTTCCCCCTGTTATATTCCTACATTTCTCCAACTCACTCAGTCTCCTTTCCGTATCCTGATCTTTCTCCATCTTTCTCAGTTCCTTTCTTTGCTTTTCCTTCTGCATTTCCTCTATTCTCTCCCATATTTCTTTCTTCTCTTCCTCCCACTTCCTTTCCCACTTTTGCCACGTCTCTCTCGAGCTTGTCAACTCCTTCCTCGTGCTTTCTCCATCTTTTTTGACTGCTGTGTTAATCGCCTCCATCATATCCTTTTGGAAATTCTTCATCATGACTTCCAAGGTACTATACAACATTTTCCCCTCTTCACTCTTGATATCCTCCTTCCTCCTTTTTATCTCCTCTTGACCGCTCATGTCTTCTGGTATTTGCTCCCTTTTTCTCTTATCTTGACTCCCTCTTTTACCTTCTGAGCTTGCCCCTGACTGTCTCACTCTCTCTATCCACTCCTCCACTGAAGCCGTCCTTTTCCCCTGCCTCTCTCGCTCTAAACGATCCCTGAATAGCTTCACCGGCGCCGGTAATCTCCCTCTCTTTTTCCTACCCAATGTACTATTCACACTGCTAGCACTCACTCCCCCCAGTTCTGCCTCCGAAACCTCTGACTCCCCTATCCCCTCCGCCACGTAGACCTTTTCCACTACTTCAGCCTCGTCCGCTCGTATGCCCATCTCCCCTCCTGTCTCTTCGTCAACCTCTGTATTGCCTGCTCTATCTGTCACTAGTGAGCTCTGCCAGTAGTTTCCCACTGACATTCTCCCTTCCCTCCCTTGTTCCCTCGTATTTACCAACCGATCTGCTTTTTGCCTCTCCCTAGCAATACTTTTCACCCTTTTTAGCCCTTTTCTATCCTCCTATTCTGCCTTATATATCTATATTCAGATTCACTTATACCTAATCTTACCTTAGCTTAATCCTGTACTTTCCTATTTACTACACTTCCTCCACACTTCCCATGCATTCTAACCTCACCCAGCCCACGCGCTCGTTTTCCACTTTTACTCTTTACCCTTCACCTCTTCACACTTCTCTATTTTCCAACACTCTCCTTACCCTCCCTTTCCCACCTAAATTTTCTTACTGCAACCACTAAAAATCACCAAGAATCAATGAAAACTACTTCGCGCCTAAAATTGGCATCTATCTCCTATCAGACCGGAAAGGGAAGTCTGAGAAACTGAAGTCTAGAAAATGAGATTTCTATTCTGGAAGGATAAAGAGTTTTGGGAATCGATGAAGGAATGGGACGTAGTGATGCTGACAGAAACGTGGATGGACCAGAAAGGGTGGGAAAGTATGGGGCAAAGGGTACCCAAGGAATTTAAATGGAGAGTTCAATTAGCCACAAAGCAGCCTAAAAAAGGAAGATGGGTGGGGGGTATGATGATGGGAATAAAACAAGAAGTGTATGACAGTGAGGTAGTAGAAGCAGGAGGAGCACAGGAGAAGATGGAAGGATGGATGGTGGCAACGTTGGCTAGAGGCGGGAAAAAGTGAAAGATAGTAGGTGTGTATGTCAATGGAGACTTAGAAAGAAAATTGGGAAAAATAAAGGAAGTGATGGGGGAAAAAGGGGAGGAGACAGTGTATATAGGGGGTGACTTCAATGTAAGAACCGGGAACAAGGGTGGATGGATGGATGGGCTAATAGAAGGAGGAGGAGGGTATAGAGAATCGAAAGATAGGGTGCTAAATGGAGGAGGAAAGTTATTGATAAGAACAGCGGAGGAAGCAGGGTGGTCGATATTAAATGGAAATTGCACAGGGGATGAAGAGGGCGAATACACGTGGGGAGGGAAAAGCAGGACGGTAATTCACTACGTATTAACTGATAGGAGGGGAAGAGACGAAGTAGAGAGATTCGAGGTAGGAGATAAATGTGACTCAGATCACTTCCCATTAATACTAACAGTGGGAGTGAATAAGGAGGAGGGGAAGAGGAAAGAGAAAAGAGAAGGATGGAAGGGGAGGAAAATAGCACATTGGGGAGTAGAAGCCAGGGGGAAGCTGGAAAGAAAGCTGGAAGAGATAAAATGGGAGGAGACAGCAACAGCAGATGAGTTAATACAAGAAATAAAAAGGAAGGTAAAGGAAATTAAGGACAGCATAGAAGAGGGAGGCAAGGGAATCAGGAGACGCTGGGGGGAGTGGTGGGATCGGGACAGCAAGAGTAAGAAGAAAAAGGTAAGAGAAATACTGAGGGCGGCAAGAAAAGGGAAAGCAGAATGGGCAGAATACAAAGAACAAAGATCGGAGTATAACAAGTTGTGTGAGCTAAAGAGATGGGAAGAAGGGACCAGATTTGAGATGGAAGTGGAACGGGCGATAGAAGAAGGGAAAGTATGGGAAGTTATTAATAGGGAGAGAAAGGTATGGAAAAGAATTAATGAAGAAATAGGATTGATGGAATGGAAGAATTACTTCATGGAAGTATTGGGTGGTGTGGAAAGTAGAGTACGAGGAGGAGGAAGGAGGGTGGAGGTAATAGGAGATGAGCAACGACTGACTTTAAAAGAGGTGGAGAAAACGATAGACCGACTAAAAGGAGGGAAAGCAGCGGGAGAAGATGAAATCGAACATGAGATATGGAAGGAGGGAGGAAAAGGAATGAAGAGAGTAGCGTGGATAATATGTGAAAAAGTATGCAAAGGGGAAGGATGGCCGAAGGAGTGGAAGGAGGGCTTATTAGCACCAATAGTTAAAAAAGGGGAGGGAAAGACTGTGAAGGAATATAGAGGAGTAACTCTGATGGAGACACTGTACAAGGTGTATGCAGCAGTATTAACGCGAAGACTGGAGAAGCAGGGAGAGCAGAAGAAAATAGTCCCACAAAATCGAACAGGATTCAGGAAAGGGATGGGCACAATTGCCAATATCTTTGTATTGAACTATTTAGTGAATAAGCAATTGGCAGAAAAAGGTGGGAAAATGTATGCTTTCTTTGTGGACCTAAAGGCAGCGTTTGACTCGGTGAATAGGAAAATTCTATGGGAGGTGATGGAGAAGAGAGGGATATCGGAAGGAATTACGGAAACGGTGAAAGAGATTTACGAGGAAACAGCAAGCAAGGTGAGACTAGGGGAAAAGGTTTCGGAGAAGTTGTGGACGGGAAGAGGGGTAAGGCAGGGTTGCCCACTAAGTCCCATTCTCTTCAACATATTGATATCGGACCTGGAAGAGAAGATGAGAGACAAATGGAAAGGGGGGTTAGGTTGGGGCATACGAAAGTTTTTTCGTTGGCATATGCGGATGACATGGTGGTGTTGGCGGAAAACGAAGCGGGAATGGCAATTATGTTGAAGAACATGGACGACTATATGAGAGAGAAAGATCTGGTAATCAACACTGATAAGTCAAAGATAATCATTTTTAAGAATAGGGGAGGAGCAGGAAAAGACAGGAAGACCAGCAAATGGAAAGTGGCAGGCAAAGTGGTTCAGGTGGTGAGCGAATTTTGTTACCTAGGATACTGGTTTCAGGACAATGGTGGGCAAGGGAGGCAGGTGAGAGAAAGGATAGAGAAAGCAGGCAGGGTAATGGGTCAGGTATGGGGAATAGGAAAAAGGAGATTCAAGAATGATTGTAAAAAGAGGATTTGGTTGTTTGACACTTCGGTGTGGTCGGTCATGGCTTACGGAGCAGAAGTTTGGGGATGGGTGGAGTGGGATGCTATGGAACGGATACAGGAACGGTATCTGAAATGGATATTAGGGGTGGGGAGAGGGGTAGCAGGATACCTGATAAGGTATTTCAGAGAATTTGCCGGGTTATTTGGAGAATGCTTGGGGAGAGGATAGATGGAATAGGATAGCTAGGTTTAGGCTAGGACAAGGGTTAAAAGGGGAAAGAAGTTGGATCCCAGAAAGAATGAGAAGCTGTAGAAAATGTAGGAGTAAAACTGACTCATGGGAGCATGTGCTGGAGGAATGCCTGGGAGAGGAGGTTTCAAGAGAGTTTCAAGAGTGTATGGGAGAGGGTGTGTGAGATACTGAGCGAGGACGGATCAGGAGAGAAGTGGATGGTTGAATGGGAGAAGTATGGCAGGGAGGAAGGGGAGGGGAGAGATTGGGAAGGAGGTTAGTGGGGGAGAACAAAGGGTGGGCGAAGGGGAGGAGAGGAGAGGCTGCGAAGTTTCCAACAAGACCGGAAACGGAAGTCCGCTCGCTTTGGTGCTCACTAAAAGGTACATAGGTTAAGAGAAATAGTAATAGGTATTGTAAATAGGTCATTATAAATAGGTCATGGTAAATAGGATAATGTAAATAGGTGTTTGAGGCAAGCGTTCACGAAGTTGTAAAAATGTATGTACAGGAATATAAGACTATGGATATAGAAGTATGTAAGCAAATGTATAACTAAACGAGTAAAAAAAAAACATAACTGGAAAAGGGAGAGGACAGGGATCAATAAAGGATTGATTGATTGGTAAATTTTTAATTGTTGTTTTTGATCTGTCAAATATTTAGATTTCGATTTTTAATTGCCAATTAATTATATTTAGCAACTGTTAATCATCAATCTGGTATTATAAGCATTCAATTTCAAATTGTTGATTTCAATTGTCAATTTTCAATCTTTAATTCTCAATTGTCGATTTTTAGTTTCCAATTTTCAATTCTTAGTGGATCTTTTTCATAACTCTTGATTGCCAAGTTCTGACTGACAATTTTCAATCTTCAATTTTTAGTTGTCAATTCTTAATTGTGGCATCATCGTAATTCCCAATTTCTAATTATGAATTTGAAATTGTAACTTATCACTTTTCTAATTTTCGATTTAAATTGTCAATGTTTGGTTTTTAATTGTTGATTTCCAGTCAGCAATTTTTAATTGTTAACTTTCCATTCTCATAATGTTTGATTGTCAATTTATCATGATGAATTGATAATTACGAATCGACAACTGGAAATTGAAAATTGTTAATTTCAAATCCAATTTGTTAGTAAGAACTTACTTCATGTATAAAATGGTCATTCATGTATAAATAAATACTGTGAAATGGTATCGTTGAAGCAGAACACGTTTGATCACTCAAAGGCGAAAAAATTAGTGAAATCAGAAAAAAATCAAAGACTTTTTGAATAACATGGGCCAAGTCCATGTTTTGAGGTGGTGTACACCCCACTAGATAAGACCACTGAAATGGGAATATTCATTGCCATCTGGCTTTGACATTACATATTGAAAAAATCAAACAAATATGGAAATACGCCAAGCTCATGAATTGCTCTGCAGTTAATCTTAACGTCACTAATGCCCATAATATGCATATCAAAAACCGGAAAAATTGATCCAGAAGAAAAAAATTGGTGGAAAAACAGCGCCAGGACCAACGGGCTTGGCGCGGTTTCGAAAAGGCATATCAACGAAACAGGTAGTCCGTTGTATTACTCGGTTAGTATCGTTCGTAGTGAACTATAATTGATCGACCCGAATACGTCTAACAGCAGCATACTCAATACAGCAGCAAAACGATACATTATAGTCTAAATAGCTTATTCAAAAATGAAATACGCAACCTCGGTTTCAAATACTAGCGCACCGAGTACTATAGATCAATTATTCGTACTAAAGACTCTGTACAGGTCACATTGTGGGCCAGGAAAGATCTTACTTTAGTGGACCTTTCATGATTGGGAGTCTAAGGAAAAAAATGAAAACTCCCGAGTGCATTACACCACTATGACCGCTAGGGATGTTTTGAGAGCTCCAATGAATTTCAATATTTTTTATTTCTAATTACCTATGGTCATGAAATATTTACGACAACCATAGCTATATTCGGACAAGCATATTCAGTCAAATTGACGGCAGAAATCATGTCGTAGTCGGAGGGGCTCATATAGGTGTATGAGGTTTGGTAGGCGGAGGGGCTCATACATAATAACATCCACATATGTACAATCGTACATGATAATCTAGTATAGGCGAAAGTACATAATAAAATATATTCAAATTACCATGGTACGCAAATTCGAGTGTGTCGTACAAACCGCGCCAAGTCCGTTGGTCCTGACGCTGTTTTTCCTTTTCCAATTTTTTTCTTCTGGATCAATTTTCCCAGTTTTTGACATGCATATTATGTGCATTAGTGACGTTGAGATTACCTGCAGAGGAATTCATGAACTTGGCGTATTTTCATACTAGTTTGATTTTTTCAATATGTAATGTCAAAGCCAGATGGCAATGAATATTGTCATTTCGGTGGTCTTATCTAGTGGGCTATATACCACCTCAAAACATGGACTTGGCCCTTTTTTTTCAAAAAGTTTTTGATTTTTTTCTGATCCTGATAGTCAGTTAAGTGAATCTCGTTTAACGCTCTCATCAATTGCACAACCACTGTTATGTTTTCTGTTGTCTCAGTAGCATCATTCGGATCCTGTATACGCTCATCCATATTTCTTTTTTCTGATCTGCATTCAAATATCGGATTCATATCATAATATTTAGCTGAGCAATTGCCGTTAATACTCGGTGTGACAGAATTTCGATATAATAATCGACGAATCGACCATAAAACCTGTACGACGGTGGGGTTATCATTCCAGCCTCCACGAGAATGAATACAACAGAAGTATAATTCTATATGATCCTGTGATACTTTGTAAGTAAGAAAATATTTCAACGATTTACTGATGGTGGTCAACAAATCTACAGCTAATCCCTTGAAGCTGTGTATATCGATGAAAAATCCCAATGTGAAGTTTTTTGCTGCGTCTTTGTCACGAAATTCTTACCCATTTTCAACTGTCGTATATAAGTGTCAGCTTCGGATAAAACGTTCTCCCAGTAATTTTTATTCTGCATCGTCAAAGCTGATTTAAACCCCTCACCAAAAGCGCTTCTTGAGTTCATCACGTCGAATAGGCGGTCAAAAATCCGCAAAAAATTACTAGTAGCTTCGCACCCTTGAAAATCGGGATAATTTGCACTTTTTAAGAAATCGATAGCATCCGCAACACCATTACTTATAGTTTGTGTAGCCAAACTCACTTTCATTTTTTCATTGTGAACTCCAATGTGAATAGCTGACAATTTGTTCGCATATTTCAGACCTATTTCCTGTTGATGTTTGTGGAGATTCCTGATATATGGAAAAGAAATACGACCTGTGGGAGACATAATATCTCTTTGCGCTATCGCAATCCTGCATAACTTTAGCATGTGACAGGGATCAAGTATCGCGTATATGTTAGAATTAGTGTAAGGATGTTTGAAAGAAGTGACAGGATCAACGGGTACTCCATTTTCAACTAATCGAACATCACAGCCTAATTTTGTTAAAGTTTTCAAATTCGTTGCGTCCCATCATAGGTAATTGAACGGGCGATAACTCCTGCATGGCTTTTTTCACTTTTTTCACTTCTTGCATGACTCCTTTTAATGGCTTCTTCGACGAGTTTGGTTTGATTGTCAGCTGTTATCACCTTTATAAAAAAGTGTCCTATTGGCACTTTGAATTCAGCAGAATAAGACACAATCTGAAAAGCCATCACCTCTTTTGCCGATTCAGTCTTATCTGCTACATTCCCGAGATTTTCGGCATTCCCATAATCAACGTTTCCCCGCAATAAGTTTTCTTTGCGATCTACAGATGTCCCCTTCTTAATAGACATTCCATCTATAATTAGTCCTACCTCTGAAATATTTTGTGATCGAAATTTTTCAGATTCAAGGAAATGAAAAACTGAATCTAAAAATCCTGCTTCACAAGAGGTTTCAGCTACCATTTTTCGGAGTACTGATTCATCCAATAAAAATATTTTTTTTCGCAAAAATCTGTAAGCCTTTGGAGAATCAAAGTAGATGGTATACGCAAATTCCTTCATTTTATCAGTATATCGAATTCGTTTTTCACTTTACCGCTATTTACTACTTAATTTTTAAAAAGATCAACTACATCATTAGAAAATCTCCTCAAGAGTTCTTTCTCTAGAAATTCAGAACAGCTACCTTGTTTATTTCAGAACTTTTATAACTGAAGCCAAATTTAGCAGCTTCTGCTCTCTGCGGCGCAATCTCAATTGAAGAATTTTCACTCGTCTGCGAACCTGATCTGCTTTTTCCTTGTGAAATTTTAGTTTTTTTCAATCGCAGTACCCTAACAAAAAAATATTCAATTTATATGTGAACATGATGAGTACAGACAAAATGCTAAAAGATATATTTTTCCTCTGGTTGGTTGGGCATATCAACGTTGGAGGTGAATGATGCTGGAGAGAAACTTGAGGTGGATGCAGGATGATTGCTCGTAACACATGAATCTACGTTATGTGTAGAGGTTGGAATTGATGATAACATGATGTCTTGGAGAGGTGCATGGACTGAATCGGTAAAAGAAAGGTGTGGTACGTTCCTATCAACATCCATCGTTTCAATTCTTGTAGAAGACACTCTGATATTTTGGCGATTTGCTACTTTATTCCGATCGGATTGTTACTCCTCGCAAGGTTTCTATATACGAATAAAGAGCAGCATCGTGAATTTAATCGTGAACTGAAATATACATAAGACATCCGACCTAAGATTGTTACCCTTTTTTTTGCATCGTTTTCAAAATGACGTGATATAGCTGTAGATTTTAATGTTCGTCTGGTACCAGAAGTAACGAAATAAACGCTGTCAAAATGAGCGCTACAAATAGTTGTAAATGCACCACCTCACTTTTACTCGGCACAATTTTCCTCCATTCCTCCAAACATTTTTCACCGAAACTGAGTGGAAAAACAGAATATTGAGTGGTTTTAGGTTTTTTAGATATTTTCGTTTGCTGATCAGTCTAATTCATAACTTATGACATTGAAGTTACCCTGGTGATTGAACACGCAACTTCAACGCTACCATTCACTGGGCGATAAACGAATTCTTGTAATGGATGATAAATGAGTGACTAATGGCTCTGAATTACTCAAATAGTTCATTTTCAAATGTTCAATAAGTACTAAAAGGTTATTAACTTTCCGATAGGAAGTTATTGTAATGACCCCGAAAATGAAAAGTGTCAGAACGATGAAATTTTCACTTTTGTCGGCGTTTGACATCATCTTGACACGTTTCCAATGAGATGTTCGTGTGTGTGTGGGTGTGTGTGTACGTATATGAGCAAATCTTTGGCCAACGGTTTCTCGTAAACGGCTGGACCGATTTTAATTTTTTTTTTCAAAAATTACGTCTCGCCGAGGCGGTGTTCTGAGAGAAGTTTTTTTAAATCGGTCTGGCAGTTTTTTAGTAATTAACCGAAACCACGATTTTAATTGGTTATAACGCTCTATTACATGAACGGTAAGAGTTATAGGAAAAAGTTATTAACGAAAGTTGTTCCTCATGTAAAAACAAACATTTTGTATTGTATGATTTTTTTCGTAACACGCTTAATTAATTCGATAAGGTCAACGATATCATACCACGCTATAACACAGACACACACAAATATCGGGAAGTTTTAGGTTCGGTCCGTAGAGGGTCAGACCCACATGCCGTTTATTTTTTACCTATTTTTAACAGAAAATCGACATACACGCAATACCGGGTTTCCTAAATCGTCAGGGTAGCTGATTTCAAATTGAGGAAAAACTTTGCTACAGGATATCTCATAGCACACAGGTGGAAATGCCACTTCAATAACTTCAATGTCATCATAATTTTTAATTAAAAAAAATACTTACGCATTGTATGTGAGGTTAGAGGTGGGGAACCAACTATTGGAACAGTTTTTTAGGCAGCAATTTTTCACCATTTTTATTTTAATATCATTTCACCACTACGAAAGTATTGTATTTACTTTTTCATTCGAAAACTCCATGTGTTTCTCACAATATTTCTTTTTTCTCACAGGATCACAATTGTGTCTACGACGCCTATTCCCTGATCCGCCAAGTACAACTAGGACTAAGCTTTTCAACTCGCCGGTACGGCATGTCATTTGGCACGTTATGCGCATGTGTATAACGTCGAGAGAGTGAGAGAGCTGGCCCCCGTAATCGGCCCCGCTCTGGCTCATTTCACGCTTATGAGCTTGGCATGGCAGTGCCCTTTTCAGTATCTATGCTATTTCAGTGACTTCAGCTGACAGCCTTAGATTCTGATTGGCACCGCCATTGCTCATGTCAGATTTTCATTCGCTCTCGATTCTCATTTCTCATTGGCCAGTGGAATGCGCGCACTTATCGTTCAAACTCAAATTCAAGAACATTGAAAATTGGAAAAAATTGGAAAATAATAAACGGGATGTGGGTCTGACCCTCTACGGGCCGAACCTATAACTTCCCGATAATTGTGGGTTTTGTTTTTTTCTACTCTTTCTCTATTCGTATCCACCGACGTAACCGCTGGTAGGCATTACTTCATGAGCAATACTACGGATCGGAGTACCCACCCATTGCGGCTGGGGCCGACTTCGCCATTTCAGCTCATCGTATTTCTAATCACAGGCTAAACCTCCAGAAACCCCTGTGATACGATGGCGGGCGTCTACGATGGAACCCTCCCTTCCTCCCCCCGCGCGACGGGTCGCGTTCGGTCCCGGCTCACGGTCTCACTTCATGGATACCGCCGATAGCACACAAGGAATGTTCCTGCCATCGGTCGGAGTCCGTGAGAAAATATTTTTCAGACAAAATATTTCCAGTGAGCGGGAATCGAACGCGGGACCTTTAGAATCGTAGGCAGACACTCTACCCACTACACCAAAGCCCCGTCTTGACTTGACTTGAAAATTGTTTATTAACATTTGTCATATATACATACTATATGCAGTATTAATATCTTAACTGCTACGCTCTAGATCACCAGCCGTTGGCTTTATATCTAATTTGAAAGAAGTGTAACCTAATTTTTCATTATTACAGATATTGGTGATTATTTACATGATGACTCGATATAAGGAAAAATGACTTCTAAAAAACCTTATAAATAATGGGTGCATGAGGGGCGGGAGAGAAAGGGATATATGGAAAGGTGGGACAAAACAGGTGGTCAGCGGAACCAATTGGATTTTATGTCAATATTGATGTCTTGGAGCTGGGGATTAGGATGGGATTGTAGCTTAAATTTGAATGTCTCATTAATTTTATCGATAAATTCACCTATGGTTGTCATGCCGAGCGTTTCGTGTATTTCCACAATAGTCGTTCTTCTTTTAAAATTTCCTATTATTCGTAGGAATTTATTTTGAATCACTTGAAGATGATTCAAGTGCATTTTCGCTGTATTGTGCCAGGCAGAACAACCATAGGTGATAATGGGCCTAATTAACCCTTGTAGAGAGTAAGTTTGAGGGATTGACTGAGCGGTGATTTTAGCAAATTATACAATCTTACTAGGATAACTTTAGTCTTGACCTTGATTTCACATATGCTTTTTCCACAGGAGTTTGTAATCGATGTGTAAGCCTAAATACTTTACAGAGTCGGTTGGTGTGATCTTATCGGTACGAATAGTTAAAGTAGGCTTGGCCTTGGAGCTAGTAAATAAGATTGCTTCTGTTTTGGCAGCATTCACTTGAATTTTCCATTTCGTTAATTCACTGACTGTGAGAGAAGCAGCATTTTCTATTCTTCTAATAGCTTTGTTGATCGATTTGCTAGCTGAGTACAAAGCAATGTCATCAGCATAGCCTGCAATGGATACATTTCTCGGAATTCTGCGAAAAACAGAAGCAATGTACAAGTTGAATAAAACAGGCGAGAGAATAGACCCTTGTGGGACTCCCGCGACAATTTCTATTTTATCCGAAAGCGAAGTTTCGACTCGAACTCCGATATATTTATTTGAGAGATATGATAGTAAAATTTTACATAGATATTTAGGCACATTTAATCCTTTGAGTTTGTATATAAGGCCTGTGGGCCAAACAGAATCAAAGGCCTTCTCGCTGTCCAGGAGAAGAAGAACGGTATCTTCTTTCCGGTCTTTCGCGGATTTTATATCATTCGTAATTCTAACCAGCTGGTGGCAGGTCGAGTGCTCTGATCGAAAACCAAATTGATTGATAGGCATTAGTTGTAACTCTTCTATGGGTTTTTTGAGACGAGCTAAAGTTAGTCGCTCAAAAAGTTTAGCCAATACCGGTAGGAGGCTAATAGGCCTTTAGCTCATAGATGCGAAGGGGGCTTAACCAAAGCCCCGTCAGTTAATTAAAAATGATGATAACATTGAAGTTATTGAAGTGGCATTTCCACCTGTGTGCTATGAGATATCCTGTAGCAAAGTTTTTCCTTAATTTGAAATCAGCTACCTTGACGATTTAGGATACCCGGCATTGCGTGTATGTTGCGTGTATGTCGATTTTCTGTTAAAAATAGGTAAAAAATAAACGGGATGTGGGTCTGACCGTCTACGGGCCGAACCTAAACCTTCCCGATATTTCTGGGTGTCTGTGTTATAGCGTGATATCATATAGTTGAGGATATCGAATTAATTAAGCGCTATAGTCTAAACTATGCGTGTTACGAAAAAAATCATGAAACACAAAATGTTTATTTTTATATGAGGAACAACTTTCATTGATAACTTTTTCCTATAACTCTTACCGTTCATGTAATAGAGCGTTATAAACAATTAAAATCGTGGTTTTTTGTTGATTACTAAAAAACTACCTGGCCGATAAAAAAAAAACTCCTTTCAGAACACCGCCTCGGCGAGACGTAATTTTTGAAAAAACATTAAAATCGGTCCAGCCGTTTACGAGAAACCGTTCGCCAAAGATTTGCTCACATACGTACACACACACCCAAACACACACACGAACATCTCATTGGAAACGTGTCAGAATGATGCCAAACGCCGAGAAAAGTGAAAATTTCAGCGATCTGACACTTTTCATTTTCGGGGTCATTACAATAACTTCCTATGGGGAAGATAAAACTTTTGTAATCGATCCAATTTGAGAACATAAGGGGGGCGGGGTGGGGCAATGCCCATAATCACATTTTCTCACAAAATTCACCAGGGACGGAGTGAAATGGGCATCTGAAAAGTAAGAATCGAAAGTTTTTTCTGTTACCCTGTTTCACGGTGGAAAGTCAACGTATGTGAGAATGCTTTCTACTAAATAAAATTAAGCGCAAAATGCTATTCTGAGAAGGAGAACCGATTCAGAAATGTTTCAATATAAAAAACCAAATTCTGATAGCTTCCATTGATGGGAATGTTAATTTATAAAAAGATCAATTTTCGAATCCCAGCAATGTTGTATTTGAAAAACTCTAAATTTTAAAAATGTCAGAAGTGTAAATGGAGAACTGTTTCTGTTATATTAATGAATCATAAAAATTCAGCGTATGTGAGAATTTTTTCAATTGAATAAAATAAAATGTGAAATGCAATTCTGGACAGACGAATCGATTCAATGATACCTGAACAATATGAGAAACTCATTTTTAAAGGTCCAATTTTCAAGAATTTTAACTTTCAAGAATTGCGAATTTCGAAACTTTCGAATTTAAAAAATCCTCTCATTAAAACATTTCAAATTTTAATAATTTACATTCAAAAATTTTCAATGTAAAAATGGTCAAATTTCGGAAGTTTCAAATTTAACCAATTTGAAATCTCATATTCAAAAACGGCGGTTTTTAAAGTTCAAGCGTTTGCACTTTCAAACATTGCAAATTCCAAGAATTGCAAATTTTCCCGATACAAATTGGTATTGGAGTTAAACATTGAAATTGACAGTTGGAATTGCAAATAGAAATTGGAATTGAAATTGAAAATCAAAATTTAAAATTCAAACATTACATTGAAATTTGGAATTAAAAATTGAACTTGGAAATTGGAATTGAAAATTACAGTTGAAATTGGAGCGTGTTGATAGTTCATGTTAAAATCAATATGCTTGCGCCTTTCAATTTCGCCATCATAGTTCACTCCGTTATCACGTTAGATTATCCGTAACCTAATTACTGATTCCACTATTTTTTCATGCCGAATACAATGTGAGTTTCATTTTTCCTATCACTGGGTGGCAGATTCGAAGGCCGCTGCTCACTACGAGGGATCTTGTGAAAATCGCAGAGCTATAATCGAGTGTACAGGGGAAACCAACGATGGAATAATGGAAATGCAATGTGTCGTTCGCGAGCACGGAAAACCCGTATGCGGTAAACGACCTGCTCCAAAAGCAGCAACTCCAGAGTCCAGTGATGGCAGCCAAACAAGTGACAACACAGAACACACCCCATCGGAGACTGCGGTCATAAGCTTTGAGGAAGACGTTAGCACATCAACCAAACTTAGATGAGGATCCGATGAAGTCGTTGCACCTACGAAAAAGTACCACAATAGAAGGTGAAATGTTGGTTAAACAATTTTTTAAATTAGGTATGCAGTTCTTATAATTTATGAAAGACCCGTGTGTAAATTGCGTTTACCGAGAGGTAAATTTTTATAAATAAACTGATTGGAAAGTAATCACATAATTCACAATCTTTGAGAAAAAAATAGAAAAAAAATGGTGTGTCATGAAGACACGCGATAGAAGTGAAACTGAATGATTGGATCGGCAAGGATTATTTAATTTTCTATGTTTAGAGGGAGAGGAATCATTTTAATCACGTGTCAAACACTTCTTGATAGTAAATATTAATTTATTCATCATAATAATTATACTTTTTTCAAGATACAATAATATTAGTATGAATATGATGAATTAAATCTCAATCAGCTTCACCTTCATTCTATGGTAGACTCTTCATTAACGAAATGATAGGTTTGTGGTAACTAAAATAGGTAATGAAGACTCTTGACTCCAAATTTTCGATGTAACGTGAGAAAACTGCATCGATCGTGGTACCATGGCGTGTAGTCGATTCAAGTGGTGAATTGTTCATTTCCAATGTCAATTTCTGTTGCAAGAACTGAATTAATGGCTTGGAATCCTCTGAAGCAAAATTAACATTAAAATCTCCACCTAGAATCATAGGTAGTTTGTCCAGCTCTACTCCAACTTCTGCAGCCCCCACTGGAGTATACGGCAGCAAGTGAAGGTGAATAAACTCTATTATTTTCGCCATCTTCTGATTTGGTGAAATATAGAGTGCTATAAGCATAATCCGCTGTCCGATTTCTGTGCGATATTCAGCTGCACACATTTCTCCAACAGATGACAACCCAATTGAAAGCGATTCTAGTTGTTTCAAGTTCAGGTCCATATTGGGTGTCATGATGTTCATTCCATGAGCAGTATTGCAAAGTATTGCGACACCCCCTGCTCTCACATTATGTCTTTTGAACTGTACGACACAATTAAAATTGGGAACATAAATTTCTTGATCGTTTTACTTCCACGTCTCTGACAGTATCAATATATTAGACCGTAGAATCACCGGAGCATTGAAATCTCCGCTATGAGCTCCCAAGCTTTGGCAATTGAGGGTTGTTATTGATAAGCCTGGTCTGCTTATGAACTCTCGGAGAATGTCAGTCAAAGTTATCAATGGATTTGTTGATAATCTTCTAAATTCTGATTGTAGCTTGTGCATTGATTGAGCTTTTTTCCGTCCATAATATAATTTGTTCTTTCCATCCTTCGCAACGATGTACAATCCCTGTATACTTGTGACACGGCACAAGGCTACGTAAAGGAGTTGTTGTGAATGTGTCTTTTCGTATTCATAGACGATTTGATTAAACGTACCACCTTGAGACTTGTGGATAGTAATAGCACACGCTGATACCAATGGCAGATGATTTCTTTTGACGAAAATCGTTTTATTATTGTTCATATATATCGTAGAAGTTCTTCGTGCAATGGGAACTGCCGTGTGGCTGAAGTTTTTTGCTTGGATGAACGCAGCAGCTTTTCTCCGAATCTTCTGCCCCGTCGTTGGTGAATCTGGAAATTCCAGCCACACACGAGTTACTGCCCCTGCCTCATCAGTTTCGATATGAACTAGTTTACCAACTGCGCCGTTTGCTACACTATCCGAGACATCCAGATTGGTTGTTATTATATACCATTTATCTAACACCAGTATTATCTCGTAGGGCAGACCTTCAGTGTCTATTACCGTTTTTTTATCCAATTTTTGTCGTACAAATGATTGTTGCTCAGCATTATGGCAGCCGGTGAATACATCAGTAGCTATTGAGACTGTTTTATTCTCTGCAGAATTAAGAATTGTCAAATTGTATTCGTTTACAGCATTATTTGTCAAATATAGCCGAATTCCATGTGGACAAAGACGATCTGCTTCCTCTCTTGTATAAAAACGAGATTCGATTAGGTGTATCTGTTCTTGATCCAATTCTTCGCCATTTCCAATTTTAGTTAATAAAGAGGAGAAATCAGCATTCGCTTGTCTCATGACTTTATCCAATTCATAGAACTTCAAGTCACGCCAAAGTGTTGGTGCTGCTATGCGTCGTTTTGTTGCTTGATAGATGGGTGTAGCACGCATTGGAGGTAATTGACGCAAATCACCTATGAAAATGATATCCATTCTTCCAAAATTATCTTGGAAATTTCCTGTTATTTGTTTTAACCGTGCGTCAATTTGAGGCAGCAATTCCGCCCCTACCATACTGACCTCATCGATGAGTATAACTTGGACGTATTTGAAGAGCATTCTGTACTGTTGAGCCACTTCAATTGATAATGGTAATAGTTTGGAAAGGGATATTTTCAATGCAGTGTGGATTGTCGTACCATCAATTGCTATTGCAGCCTTTCCTGTTGATGCTCATGCGATGTAAGCATTGCAAAAACCATCATTATCTGTGAAGCGGTTGTAAATTTCCATGAGGAGTCTAATGAGGCATGTCTTCCCACATCCTGCTGGCCCAGTGAAGAACACTTGGAGTGGTGATCGGTTTGATGAGAGGAGATTAGCAATCACATGCATCAGGAGTGCTTTCTGCCTCTGATTGGCCGTTCTCATTAGTTCATAAAATTGTTCATTAGACATTAAATTATCCCTCTTCTTTGCGATAGCACCCAGTTTGTTAAGTGTTGCTAACCGCAGATCGTCGTTCATTATGTGGTCAGCGTTATACAATTCTTGAAAAGGATTTGCTGCAGGAAAAAGGCGACCTACGTTGTCTCATTGAGCATCATCATCTTAATTTAATTCATCTTCACGACACAACTCTCGGCATATCTCGATGGTTTTCTGGATATCTAAATCCGATGAGAATTCTTTATGTCGCTCGAAAATCAATATTTCGTTGTCGTCGTAAATTTGTGGAATTTAGTTTCTGCAAGAATTTCATTTTCTTCGTCTCGGAATGGAATATACAAAGTCACCATTTCCCGTTTGTATTCATTGAAATCATCAGCCATGTCGTAGTTTCTGTACCGAATATTCCGAGGTTCTTTCCTTCGTGTCCAATTCCCCTGATTATTCAGTATGTAATGAGCAACAAACTAGGCCAAATTGACATCTTCTAGCTCTTCAGGTCTCTTTTCGTACTTGTCAAACCAATTTTCTTTCCATATGTTTGTTGCATCATCATCAGCATCCATTTCATTGAGTTCTTTCTGAGTTTGTCGAGGTCTTTGTCTTTCGATCGGCCATATTGTTGAAATATAGGTAACAACTGAAGAAGACTTTGACATCGGTTCACGTAGAAGGTACTATGCAGCTTCCTGACTGGTAATTTCGACAGTATTTAGCATGTCAACGCTCATTTTCCTAGTAATTTCGACAAAATGGAACTCTGGATGTTCATCCATTATTTCAGTGACGTTATGTTGAAGATTGCTAATTCCACGGTTCGTTTTATTGACGTATTCCACTACGTATGCAGCACATGAGTATTCTTCGGTGATAAATTGCACATCCATGTTTGATTTCAAAATATTGAAAATGAATGGGTTGAATGGATTATGCCACTTTTCCATGGGTTGACATTTAAGAAATACTCTGGGACGATTGATGCCGGCTCGAAGCACATTCATGTAGTAATCATCTGATAGTATTCCATTTCCCTGATAGAAACTGTCAATATCAGCATAGTCATTCTTCTCTAAGTTTGTTCTTATCGTGCTGTAATGTTGTTTATACGTGTGGAATCCTGGTTCTTCTTTCTGCATTGGTGTCAGTATAGTTGTGTATCTGCATGGCATGAATGGAGCTTCAAATCTGCATTTTTGATGAGCGTTCGCAGCTATTTTTTTGTAACATGTGAACGTGTGCTTATGTGTCTGTAGTTTGATGTTCCCCGACGATTCTGAAGTGGCCATTGATATCAATGTATCAACTAGTTCAATAGCTTTTAGTCGGTCAGCACCTAGTGGATCCGCTGGAGCATTCTCGAGCCATAGCAGAATGTGTGCATGGGGGCTCCCACGATGCTGGAATTCAATTCTTTTAAAATTATGGACAACACGATATTTCCCGAAGGGAGAAGACTTTTTGGACTTGTGCTGTAATTTCTGCTCCATTATTCTTCAATTTATATAATAATTGTAATAATGAGGGCCAACCAAGTTAATTAGCACTCATAGTTAGGAATAACGTGGGTTTTCCGAGTTGTCTGATCATTGCGAATAAGTCTCTCTTTCTTTCAGCTCAATACCAAGTCGAGTTAGGGATAGAACGTAGAAAAGCCAAGTGACTTTCTATACAATGATTTATATACTCCTCTGATTGAATTTGTTCACGTGTAATTTTTGTGTCTTTACCTACGTGTTTAAAAGCAATGGATAGACTGTCACGGACTCTAAACCTCATAATTTTCATTGCCATATAGAGTAAATGATGAGGTGTAACCCCACGTCGATCAGATCTCCTTAGCTCACTGGTAGCCATCATGAATGGAGTCACATTGAGATCTTCACTAAAGCGCCGGAATTGTCCGAGATAGATAGTAGGGAAAGATAACTCTTCTGCATGCTCATCAAATAATAGACTGTAAGGGACATTCATTTCTCCAGGAGCAATCCTCAAATATTTATCGTCATTCCAGAGTAATGTGTGTTGCTGAGCGAACAGGCTCTCCTCCATGGGGATGTCTTCACGCAGTTCATTTATAGGTATCTGATGAACGACACAATCCTCATTAAAGAAAGATTCATCAACTTTGATGTCGTACAGTTGATACAATGGACTCGGTACTAAGCATCTTAGCCATATTTTAATATTTCTCTTGTTTATTAAACCTGTCAAGTAGCTTGATCGATGAATTTTTTTTCTCTTGATATGAACGTAAACGCAGTGATCGTCGTCAATGCTCCTGGGCAAGTGATTGACCATTGTATTGACATCCACTGGAACATTGATCACCTGCCCCAAAATTCCAAATTGTCCATGCACATGACGCAATCTGCGAATTTGCATAAATGGAATTCTAGGAGAAATGAGTCTCTCGGACACTAAATCTAACTTCGGAAGATGTGCAGGGATCGGGGGATATACAAAGCCATTCAATTTCGACAATGTTGGAATTTTGTCTCTCCTCAAAGCCTGGCGACAGCTGGTGCATGCCAGCTCATTATTACTTCTGAATTCTGGAAATTTTTGTTGAATACGAATTTCATTTTCAACGGATAGAGTCTTCAAGTCATTTTTAAACCATAATCTATCACATACATAACACGTACAACCGAACGGATTATTTATCAAATGACGGTGAAAGTTGTTATGTGCAGTTTTAAACTCATTAAAGTCTGAATATTGTAATCGATCACCACTATGTACATCACAATCAGGAGGAGGATGAGTCGAAGTCGTTGCTAATAGTTCATTCTCTGGATTATTTACACTATCGTCCACACTGTCACGTAAGAGGTTAGCACGTGTTTGCCTCCGTTCCCTGCTATCTCGTTCAATTTCAGTTCTACTTTTTTTCCGTTTTCTATTCTGATCAATTCCTTCACTCGCCCGTTTTTTCTCCCGCCACCTTTTTGTCCTTTCTGCACCCGACTTCGGCATATTTGCACAAAACTCTCGATTTAAGTAATGAAGACACGCACAAAAACAAAATACGTTGGTTATGATCACTGTGTTAGAAACCAACAGCTGTTTTCCGCGATCGCGACGCCGCCTGAACGCAGAGAATGACATCGAAGACAGAAAGTCTCCCGTCTCATTCTCGCACGATACACGAAGGCCTCTCACTCTCGCCCGATAGACGAGACGTAAGGTAGTCCGTCTCACTCTCGCTCGATTCCCGGAGGCCTCTCACTCTTACTTACTACGTTAGAGCGAGCGTCACCAAAAAGGTTGCCGATCGAGATTTCAAAACCCTCCCATAAGAAGTTTCACTTCAAAAAATCACGCAATGAATACAGAATAATTCCATTAGTTTTATTCCGCAAACACACACAACGACAGCTACAGTTTTCCTAATCAAGTCGGGGCTTTGGCGTAGTGGTAGAGTATCTGCCTACTACTCCGAAGGTTCTAGGTTCGTGCCCGGCCGCCGGAGAATGTTTTTTCAAAATATTTTCTCATGGATTCCGACCGATGCAGGAACTTCCGTGTGTGCTATCGGCGGTACCCATAAAATGAGACCGCCCGGCCGAGCGGGAACCTAACCCGACGCAGGGGGGGGGGGTGGGTTCCATCATAGGCGCCGGTCATCGTGGCACAGGGGTTTCTGGGGGTTTACCCCGTGTTTAGAAATACGATGGCCTAAAAATGGCGAAAGTCGACCCCAGCCGCATGGGTGGGTGTCCAGTACGCCCCCTGAAGGAATGGTTACACGGCCGCTACCGGAGGCGTAGAAATGAGAGGAACGGAGGAAAATAAGAAAAAAAAACAGTTTTCCCAATCGTCTGGCTGGAGTTCTCCCCGAACGCTAGAAACCTCTTTCGGCGAGAGGAACTAAGGTACCTCCAGGAGAGGCGAGAGTTAACCCAATCAACGGAGCTATTCAATACATCCGAAACGAACGAGGGTATGACGTATGAGTAAAAGTCGCGATAAGGGTACTGACGAAACCCACAAACCGACAGCGGAATTATTCCCTAACTCGTGCGGAAACGGGTGTTCGAAAACAGGGAATAATTTCCGAGTATGCTCACAGTCACGCATCCCGACATCGGAACCGAGAACTAATGTCTTTTTTTCCAAGAATCCCGCGCAATAGCCCCGAAACGGGGAATTAACCTCCGAGATTTCCGAACTCCATTCGGGATCACGTCGGAACTAGAGCGTTAGCCTCCGAGGATCTTCCTTACATCACGCACATCCAAACAGAAAGCGGAGATTTAATTACTGAAATTTTATTGGAGTTACCCGTAATCGTATCCGTAACGCCAAAATTAACCTCTGAGATAGGGCTAGGATCGCGCGTGGTAGGCAGGAAAGGAATCCCCAAACTTATCCCGAGATCCCGAAATGGTACACTTGAACCAGGGATAACCTTTGTGAATTATCCCCGAATATATCCCGAAATCCCAAAATAATATGAACCAAGAACGGGGAAATTATCTCCGAATTATCCGCAAAGTCCAATAATAATATAAAAATGACCGGGAAAATATTCCCGAAATATCCCCAAAATCCCATAATAATAACAAAATGACAGGGGAAGTATTCCCGAAATATCCCCAAAATCCCATAATAATAACAAAATGACAGGCAAAGTATTCCCGAAATATCCCCAAAATCCATTATTTGGTGTAGGGATAATTATCCCCGAAAGTCTATTTTATTACATACAGGGATAATTACGTTGGAATTATCCCCGAAATTTGATTTTATTACGCAGCGATAATTATTGCGAATTATCGCCGAAATTCTATTTTATTACACAGGGATAATTATTCCGAATTATCCCCGAAATTCTATTTTATTACGCAGGGATAATTATTCCGAATTATCCCCGAAATTCTATTTTATTATGGAGGGATAATTGTTCCGAATTATTCCCGAAATTCTATTTTATTACGCAGGGATAATTATTCCGAATTATCCCCGAAATTCTATTTCATTATGCAGGGATAATTATTCCGAATTATCCCCGAAATTGGTTTTATTATATAACAACGAAAGAGGAGAATATATAATTGCCGAATCTTCGCGATCGAATTGTTGGATGTTGTCGCCGTAGGTGACATCATCCAACAACACTCGGGATAATCGGCATTGTCCTGAGAGTGACGTCATTGTCTACCAATGCCGTCCTAATGTCTCCCAATTTCCGAAGCCTAATACTTCGACCGATTAATATTCGCGCGAAACAGGGATGATCACTCGAAATAGTCCCCGAACTCTTATTAATTTACTCGGGGGTAATTATCCGTAATTACGCCCGAAACTTTATTATTCTACACCGGGATAACTGTTCGAAATTATCCCGAAACTCCACTATTTTATGCAGGGATAATTGTCCGGAATTATCCCCGAAACTTCATTATTTTCACAGGGGTAGCTGTTCGAAATTATCCCCGAAACTTATTAGCGTACACGGGGATAATTGTTCGAAATTATCCCCGAAACTCTGTGATTTTACACAGGGATAATTGTTCGGAATTATCCCGACACTCCATTATGTTACGCAGGGATAATTGTCCGGAATTATCCCCGAAATTAGCAAATACTTGTTCCCGAATAGGTATGCGTGGCCCCGGGGCCACGAGGGTCACATGTTTTCACGTAGGTTAGTATACATGGGTACTCACCGAAGGAATATGGAGCGGAGATGCTATCCGAGTGGTGACCCGTGGACAACTGAAATGTCCACGCGGCTTCTCACCGGACGCGCCGCATTTGTCCGGCAGGTGGTAGCTCCCTATTGACTCCCAGAGTTCATTAGGGAGCCGTACTTCCGCCGTTCAAATGGCGGCCGGGTTTTCACGACGGAATTCCCGCGCGGATTCCGTCACATACTACTTGTTACAGCCACAATTGAAAATGATTGAAACAATTTGAGCACAAGAAATTAATTCGGTTGCAACACGCATTAAAATATAATTGAACAATGACATTTTATTGAACGTCACTCGATTTAACAGTAGCCCTGTCATAACAGCTGGGGGTCTGTTCTCGAGTTTTGTGAATGGCGTATCACCCGTGAATGTGGCGCCTTTGACTTTTTTGCCGCGATCACCGACCAATTCGTGCTTCAGCACGCGGCAAAACAGTGAACGGCACCACATTCACGGCTGATATGCCGTTCACAAAACTCGAGAATAGACCCCCTGACGCTACGCGAGCCTGGGGTTTGCGCGGAAAATTCTCGCGTTTCTTAATCTTTCTCGGGAGTCCGCTCCATTTCGTACTGTAACAGGTTGTGTCGCCTGCTTGCTATCGTATCAGGCGTTACCGTGGTAGGTGGTACAAACTCTATGGATAATATTGAACACTCTTTGTAAACGCTCCGGGACTTCCTCACATTTTCGCGCATTTTTTTCCTTTTTTTACGCGTGAGATGCAACGCAGACTTAACCTCCATGTAGTGCATCCTGCGTTACGCTAAAAAAGTCTGAAACTTCGATTTTGGCCATAAAACGCCTTTCATGATACTTTTTGCATAAAACAATGACATGAAATTGAATATGCGTAGGGTTCTGAGAACAACTCATCGAACTGAACAATTTTCATCGGGGTAAAAAATGTGGTTGCCATAAAAAAAAGGTCTTTGTGCTTGCAGCTTGCAAGCGCGAACTTGAAAGCTCGAAATAATGAACAAATCAGATGCCCCCCTCAGAATCCTACAATTTTTGTTAGAAACATTTTTTTGTTACATGGCCCTGTTGAAAGATATTGAGGTGCAACTCTTCAAATGGGACACCCTGTATATATATATATATATATATATATATATAGGGGAGGGTGGGGCAAGATGGGCACCTTACAAAACGCATCAGGGGTGGGGCAAGATGGACACCTCAAGCTTGTATAGCAAGAAAATAAAATAGGATAAAGTGAACTCCCCTGGATACTATGTGATGAAAAATCAACATAATACTGACATATTGCACGGTTTTTTAATATGAATAGAATTCATTCGTTTTAGGAGTTTCTCAATGGCGGTAATAGCGTTACTTCTGAAAATTCAAATCGGATCATTGAATTTCCGAATACGCCTTTGAGTTTGACTATATATATGAATTGGAATGTGGCAAGTCAATTTTGCAAATTTAATATGAGAATTTGTATCTGAAAATTTGACATTTAGAATTTCAATTCAAAAACTTTATTGCGAGAATTTCAATTTGAAAAGATAATTGGGAAAATGTGGAATCGAAAACTTGAGGTTGAGTAGTTAATTTTGAAAGTTCGAAATTGAGAACTGGATTTTTTATTGGAGGAATTAGAATCTGGAAGAAATGCATTTCAAATTACTTTTTAACTAAAGCCGAATGTTACCGGAATATGTTTGCTGTCAAGTAATGTCGATGAACTAATCTGTCTTATCCAATTTTACAGTAAAGAGAATATTTCCATTCTTAAACCTAAATTGTTAAACCAGTTTATTCGTTTCAATATGTATTGGAATAACAAAATAATTAAAATATGAATATTGATAACAATTAACGATGTTTTTCAGCGGCACAACTATTAAGTACAATAAATTTTTTGAAGATTTTAATTTAAAAATATTTTGAATCTTAAGTCATTAAAGTAAACAGGTTGCCATTTGTAATAACCCTTTTAGAGGCACTTCTTGCAGATAAAGTCGGGGCTTTCCTCAACAACTGAGATATTCGCACATGAAGCATGAGCCCAATTGTTGCAAGACTCACACTACCCAGATTTCCTCTGATTGCGAATACAACTGACTGCAGTAAATGCACACGGCATCAGACTCCTCGTCCACTGGTTCGCGAATAATCTTCTTTTTCTTCTCAGGGATTTTTTACTTCGTTTTAGAGCATCTTGTGTTATTCGTCTTCTTCATCCTTGTATTTTTTTCTTTTCTTGTTCCTTCTTAGCTTCTTCTTTCCTTACTGCCAACTCTGCGAGGTACGTTTCGCTAGTTAAAATAGCTGTTTTACCTTTAGACCGCCGTTTACGTGAGGGCTTATCAGTACTTACAGGAAGAGGGTTCAGCGCCACTGGTGGAACTTGGAAAGAACAATTGTTGGCAATCTCTTTTGGAACTAATTTGCATCCAACTGGGTGATGAATCTGTTGGAGTCGTTCAATAGTCACATCAGTTGATGCATATGATGCTTCATCCGAAATTGGTTTCCGGGGGGTTGAAGGTTCCTCTGAATTATTATGAACTAAGTTATGATTCGACCCTTTCGGCCTGGGCCTGGTTCGGAATGATTTGACTGAAGCAAGGAGAGTTGAAGAATACGATCGAATTGCTGATTCCTGATCGTGTGTTGCTTCGTCTGAAGTTAGATCGATAACACGAGGTGTTCGTGGATTACGATGGGATTTCGGGTGGCATGGCTTAGTCGAATCACGCGGTGAAAATTGTGTTGATTCCCTTATTATTGGAGATACATCTAGGGTAAGGTCGATCACGTGAGGTGTTTGTGGCTTCTGGCTAGACGAAGACGTCTTCAGAAGAGAGGAATTGGAAGTTATTGGGCTGGAAAGAGAAGCTGTTGGGTCGAAGGAATTAAAAATTAATGCGCTGGCTTGATCTTCTTCATCACTTCACCCTCCGAAGAATTTTCTAACAGCTCAGACTCCGTCTTAGGTGGTTCTTCTTCACGTCGGTTTATTACTTCCGCTGGGGCGAAATCGCTTCCAGAAAATACATCGGGATTGTATGGGAAAATGCCTGTGTTTTTAAATGAATCGACAATGGTCGTGACCGTGGCTGCGCGGACAAGAGCCGTTCCGATTAATGAGCATATGGAGTACTCGGTCAAGACCTGTCCTGGATTATTCCTCATCCACGTGTTGATTGCGAGTAATAAGCCGATAACGGCTTCATTAAACCCACATCAAGAGGTTGTAGTTTGTGGGTGCAATGGGGGGGGGGGGGGGGAAACATATGATTCGAAGATGATTACGTTGAGCAGATTCAAGTTTAGGATGATTCTCTTTGTGACTAGCACGCCCATCTAAGAGGAGGAGAACTGGGCTTTCTTCCGTTGGCTCAACGGTGTCAACGAACCAATCAAGCCAACGCCCAAATAAATTTGCTGTTATCCATGCACTTGGATTGGCCATACCCCAAGAACCTTCGAAGCCTCCACTTAATAAGGAATTGTTCATATTTTGTCGGGGAAACACGAAAGCAGGTGGCAGGAAATTTCCATCAGCGGAGATACATAACTCAGTTACTAATAATAACTCAGATACATAACACAGTTACTAATTTTCCCCGGTCAGTAGAGACTCATTTTCCCACTTGTTTTTTCCCTTTTTTTGCAACTACCTTCCCCCAATGTTTGGAATTCATACTGAACCTAGTCTCATCTAGATTATAAATTCGCTCAGGAGGAAAACCTCCAGCAGCAGAATTCAAAGCGTGGAGCAGCTTAAAATAATTTCCATAATTATTTTGACATAAATTTTGTTGAAGCACATCGCCCTTGCCATGGAAGTTGCTTCAGGTTTTCGGATGGAAAGTGAACATCGAGTGAAAAATTCTCTCACCCTGTGCTTTCCCGCGAGGCCATTACTCTAAGGATGATCTATCCGATTAACCTCGGCTACTTGGTTGGCTAATACACGCAATTCTTTAGTAGTTAGTCCACAGAGGAGATCATCTTGCTCTGTCAAATATGCAGCCAATTCTGCCTCCTGGACAGGACTGAAGCAAGTCTGACGGTCTCCCAAACCTACTGGACCACAAATGAAATTCCTGAATTGTGAACTGTTACTTCATGAATTTCTATCCCAATGATTCAAAAATTAAAAATTCCATAGATAAAAAATCTCAAAAATTTCAAAGGTGTGTTTCGAAATTTTTTATCTTAACAATGTTAAATTAAATCGCAAATTCAATCTCCAATTTCAAAATTAAGAAATTTTCAGATATTGTCACGAAAATTCAATTTTATATATTTATTCACGAAATCATCTCTCTTGTGAAGAATTACAAAAATATAATACTCGGAATTGAAAATATCGAGAAATCAAAAAGTTTGCCTTACCTTTCATAGTTGCAAGTTCCATGTCTCCCATAGTTTCATCCAATTGCATTCGATCACGCAGTGTAGTCCTCGACACGTTATAATTTGTGGCTGCAGTTAGTAAAGGCATTTCTTTTTTCAAAACAGCTTCGATAGCTCTAGCCATTACAATTTCATCCCATGTTTGTCTAGTACTCTTTCTTGTGTCTTTTCTGAGAATTTTGATAAGTTAATTATTACACAGAGCACGGGAATGTTTTGTGTTTGTTTCCTTACAAGGCCCTTGTTCTACTGACAATGAAACAACGAAGAGGGGGAGGGGTGAATTAGCGTAAAATTTATCCATCACCCCTAACCACCCAAATCAAAACAACGATACATTTTTTACATTCAAATCCAAAACTTCGGCCTGCAGCAGTTTGCGCATGTGTAGTAGTGACATGACCGCGCATAACCATAATAATCATAAAAACGAGAAAAATCGCGTTGCAAACCCCAATTGCAGCTACAACTGATGTTATTAAAAGGCTATAAATCAATAAAAATACTTACAAAAAATGTTCAAAATCTGATAAAAACTAAAGGTGTCCATCTTACCCGACTTTTAAAATATTTATGAACTATGCAGACGTGGATTTAAAACGTCGGTTCCAAACGTTATTTAAAAACGGTGGCCATATTGCCCCACCCTCCCCTATATATATATATATATATATATTGTGACGGAATTTTTGGAGATCCCGCCAGCGGTACAAGGTTTGGTGAGTGAGAGATATGGAGGTTAGACAAGAGAGAGAGAGGCGCGATACCTATTCGATATTTTAGTTCGAACAAAATTAATAATAATACTATGTATGGGGAAGTAGGGCGAAGTAGGGTACGCGTAATGGAGTGGGAAAAGGGGAAAATGTAGGGTAGCAATTGCTGAATACAGGATTAGGGGAGTTACGGATCGCAACGGGCTGAGGGCCAATAAATGATGCTGACCGGCGAACCTCTGACTCACCCTTTGCATTCATTCTCGGAGTCGAACATAGCCGCCAGGTTATCACACCTACGCTTTTCCCTTCGCGAGAAAGTGTTAAGGGCCTTGTAGTATGGTTGGAAGGCCCTAGAGGCGGCTCAGTCTACCGGCTCTAGGGATTGCTGCAAGACTATGGTTCCCTTACGGTTTAGTTATTAATTTTGAAATTTGAGCAAGCTCCAAACCCCTTTCTCCGGAGAGTAAACCCCGCGGATAATGACCAATGCCCGTCTCATAGAGATGGGTCAATATCCACCCCACTGCACCCTATCATTCACCCCCAAATCCTCACTCCAAGCGCAAGCGCAAGGTAGGGATGCCGCATTGCAGGAAATCGAATATTCGAATATTCGCGCCCATGCGGATATCAATTCCCCCACGGACCCCTCTACGCTACACTTCCCCCACCTTCGCGCAACCAGTTGGCGGCTCTTCCGAAACCACGCGGAAACCACGCCGCGAGTAGTCCAATAGACGTGTACGGGAATAGTCACATCTCCCAGACGACGAGTCCCAGATCCCGGACACCGTTGATTGGTGAGTACGAACCCCAATATTAATGATTTTTCAATAAAATCGCATAATCTGGGTTCCCTATGATCCCGGGAGAGTATGAGTTCCGGAACTCCATACTTCCTGGGATTAATTTAATTAATTAATTAGTGCTCTCTTCCGGATGAAGATTGAGCCGCTACCTTGCCGTAATTTCAATCGCGAAATAGAATATTAAGTACAGTGAAGTTTTCTTCTGGTTACGAAAATTGGGAAAACTTCACTGAATCGTGAAAAAGAGTAAAAAAGTTAAATAATTCCGAAATTTACCTACATTCGTTGCGTGGAATCAATTCCTTGTTGTGGGCATCGACAATAGGTGATGATATCACCCTTCAGGAGGTATAATCGAAATTTAACTCTAAGGTGAAATTATTCGGTTATCGGTTTCCGCCTCATATATCCATTCGTCGGGAAAATGGAAATTCAGAATATTATTTGCGGGCAAATAATATCTCGGGAGTCACGATCAAAACTGGGTCAAGTACCGACTTATGCTCAGGTCGGAACTAACTAGCGGGTAATAGTTAGTTATTGGTTACCTTGCATTATGATTATTATCATAATCATTATTAATCTTAACAACCGATTATTACTATGGTTCCTATTATCATCCGAATTGGTTACCTTACATTATGATTATTATCATAATCATTATTCATATTAACTACCGATCGTTACTATTAATGTTATTATCATCCGGATTGGTTACCTTACATTATGATTATTATCATAATGATCATTAATACTGGCTACCGCATATTATTAACCTTAGTATTATTATTATTACAATCCAGATTGGTTACCTCACCTGAGGATTAGTATCAGGATGATTCTTAACATTGGCTACCGATTATTATTATTATTCAGACAAAACTATGATCACTAGACGGTCTTCGAGGGTTCCGATTTCACCTCGGAGGCCACCTAGTAAGGGAAGCGATACAAAATTGTCCTAATCGCTCTACAATAGCACTCCCTCCTACCGGAGGGTGAGCACTGCTGTAGTCCAGAATCGTGTTGCCTAAGTAGACGGAGTGATCCAAGAATGACGGCCTTTTGCATCTGGCCAGCTAACATTATGGCATTACGCCTACACGCCGGGATGGTCTCCAGTTCAGATACAAACGACTGCTTCATTCCGCCAAGAGAACCGATGATGAGGACAACTATCCTGACTCTGAACCTTGGGTTCAGCTTACGCAGCTCAAACAGGAGAAGCTGATATTTTTGCCGTTTTTCGTCCTCTTTAATGGGGATATTTGTCTCAGCAGGGGCCGAGAACTCTATGACATAGATAATGTTATCTATGAAATCAAAGAGGAGGATATCAGGCTTTGTTGCCTGAATAAGATGAGTAGTCGCGAATGAGTAGTTCCAATAAATCTTGCACCTCTCATTGGCGACAACGGTCTCAATATCTCCTGGGATATAAGGCAGTACCGGCGTCTCGTCTATCCCATAAGAATGCCGCAGATGATAATATAGCACTCTCAGAGCCGCGTTATGACGATGGATATAACCAGTGATTGCATATGCGGGTCAAGCCAATAATAATTGCATCAGAGTTTCTGGGGAACTTTCGCAAGCCCGACATCTGGTGTCTGGAACTTGCATCCCCATAACGCGACTTCGCTAGACTAATGTATTTATGACACCATCTTGACAGGCATAGATGAAACCTTCAGTTTCAGACATCAAGCCAGCTGACTTCAAGAAGGAGAAAGTCAGCTGCATGCTGCAACCCTGTTCCTCCACATGACGGAGAAACACGCCATGCATGGGTCTATCAACATGTTGTCGGAGCAAGATGGAATGCTCCGCCTCCTTGATAATTGCTCTACGTCGAGACTTTGGTTTAAAAGCTAATGAATCATCAGCCAAAATGCCATTTCGACACAGAAAGTCCAAACCGAGGTTTCCAGCTGCCGTGTCCGCTGCCTTATATAGAAAGGCCTGGAGCCCATGGAGTTCGTGATCATGAACAAACTCCATGAGGGAATCCGTGCCATTCAATACATCACAAGCCAATCCATGGACAAGACGTTCATGGAGGCATTCCAAGTTACGAAGGCCCCGACCTCCATTATCCTGCGCAATATACAGACGGGGGGATGAAGATCTTGGGTGAAGACTCCTATGAATGTTGATGAGTTTACGAGTATCTCTATCCAGCTGCCTCAATTCATCTCTGTTCCATTTGAGCACGCCCAACGAATAGAGAAGAACAGGCACAGCAAATATGTTGGTTGCGGCAACTTTATTCTTGCCGGAAAGTTCGGATTTCCAGTTCTCCTAAGTCGCCGACGATACTCCTCCCGAAGTGTCTGCTTGACTCTATCACTATCCGTTACGTATCGTTGATTGAAGCCAAGATATTTATAGGACTCTTCGGCGCCAAGGTGTCTGATGACGCTTCCATCCACTAACTGCATGTCTTCCATCTCAATCTTACCTTGGTTCATATGGAGAACTGCACATTTGTCCAAACCAAAACTCATGCCCACCGCTCGCGAATATACAGCAACCACATCTAGCATAAGCTTGAGTTGTCGCGGATCTGAAGCAAAGAGTTTAAGATCATCCATATAAAATATATGGCTAATCTTATGCTTGCGATGTTTGGGTATTAGCCAAATGCAAAACAAGGGAGGACTCAAGGTATCACCTTGGAAAACTCCTCTCTTATATTGCACCACCCCTGAAGTCAGGTTGCCCTCACCCGATTTTATGGTGAAGCGCGTTCTCCAGAGTGGCGCGAGATCTTTAAGGCACCTCACTACATTTTCTTCTACCTGAAGACACTCCAATAGCAGAAATATGAGCTCATGGCTCGTGCTATCAAATGCCTTTTGATAGTCAACCCAGGCCACTGATAGGTTACGATGATACTGTATCGAATCGCGTAAGATACAGCGATCGACCAGTAAACTTTCCTTGCAGCCTGACAGCGCCCGTTTTGCCCATCGCTGTGCATAAATGCTATCCCACATTGGCTGTATATTGAGCAAAATGCGCTCATTCAAGACACCGGTGAAGAGCTTGTAGAGCGTATTTAGGCACGTAATTGGGCGGTACTTCTCTGGATTGGACAAATCTCCTTTCTTTGGGATCAGCACAGTTCTTCCCATCACTAGTTATTCAGGAATCGTAGTGCTACCATCGACGTACGATGTAAATATTCGAGGCAGATGTCCATACACAGAGGAAAACCTCTTCCACCAGAAGGCGTTGATACAATCTGGACCCGGAGCGGCATGGTTCTTCATACCTCGTAGCACATTCTTAATTTCTTCCTGAGTGACCGGGGTAAATTCCGCATGCTGTCTATGATGTTCTTGACAGGCTTCGTGCAACTTCCTGAGGGCTGGAGTGTCTCTCACGAGGTCAGGGACATGACCATACAATTCTCCCCAAAATTCCTCAACTTGCTCAACCGAAGGCATCTTGTCGGGCATTGGCGTTGGCGGTTCAAACCAACGATTGGGATCAGAGTGGAAAAGTGTATTCTCAACGACTCGCCTCAATCGTTTTTCCAACGACCGCTTCGCGATCCCCAGAACTCGCACTCTTTCGATAAATCTCTCCTTAATGACAAGAAGAGTTGTCTTATTCAATGTGTGATGATGGTAGCGCAGGTTCGCACTTATTCTGCGAATTCGAGCTGTGACGCTCCTACCAGTCGTGATGAAATCAATCACACATTGAATTTGCGACCCATGTGTCCGAGCCTTTTCGATCTTTCCTTGGAGCTGTGCGATATGTCTCCTCATTTTCACCTCATATGAGCTAATTCCTCATTCGCTAATGCCAATTGTTCAGGCCGAATTCGAAATTTACTTACGATGCGTCCGCATCTCTTGGAGTCCTCTCAGGCAGCTCACGATGTTACTGAGCAGGCTGTTCCGGCACAGAGTTGTCGCTTCTCGCAGGAATTCTCGACAAACGAGCAACTGACAGCCGTCGCAGAACCAGCAGCAAGTCGTATCCCTACCCACGCAAGTAGCTGGCTTGATCCCTCAGATGTTGAGCGGAAAAATAAAAAATTATTATTATTTTTTTTATTATTATTATTATTATTATTATTATTAGTATTATTATTATTCGGGTTGGTTACCGGTTACCGTTGTGATGATTCTAATGATTATTACTCGACTAGGCTACCTCGGATTATTGTGATTATTCGTATCATGAGTATTATTATTATTATGCGGATTGGCTACCGACTACCGTCATCATGATTATTATCATTCGAGCTGGTTACCTAGTAATATCATCATTATTGTGGTTAGGATCCTTACTTTTAACTTTGGTTACCTCCTATAATTATCATTTTTATCAGTATTATGATTATTATGGGTCAAGCGTTCTGGTCCGAATTGGGGAGTTCTAAGGGACTCATTTGGACGAAGTTCCAAGGTTGCCTGTGGGCATCCATTCCATTGGACAAACGCGTAACTTCGCGGTAGAGTACGACTCCAGTACTCGCTTAGGGTGGTTACGTAATTCGGACGATCTAGTGAGTACGACCGGACTCCGAAGATCGATTCTGGCTCCCTGACTATAGAGTAGGGTATTCGACTCTCCGAATATTCGTACGAGTGGCCACGATCTTTATTCTGGGTTCTTTCGCGGATTGTAACTTATGTCGGTCCATGTTTGGTTACCCAGTTCGCGGTCGCGGACCTAAATTGTAGTCGAACCCACGATCCGTATACTCTCTCTCTCTCATTCTCCCTCTCCCATCACTTACCGATCATGCCCTGAAGCGATCACTTCTCGCCGATCAACCGTCATAAAATTATTGACCTAAGCCATATCAATTGTAGTTTTGAGATATTTGGAACATTACGAAGTAAAGACTTCATACTATATTTTTCTAGCCTAGTGATTTGTAGGTTAAGTTCCCGGCCATTTCAGCCTAGATTATAAGATATCGTCTGGAATTCTCGTGAGTTGGTTTTGGCGTTTGTCTTGGTTTATCCTTTTGTCAGCGGATTCACGCCCCCTCTCCACAACTTGCACACTGAGCAACCGGACAGTCCCGTACCCTCCGGAGCCGAGTTCTGCGTACGTTTATGCTATGGTAGTTCTCAGGGTGGGTAGAAGTAGTCGAGGTAAGTTGCGCGGTTCGTTGATACCGCAGATTATAAAACTCAACTGGCGCCCAGAAAAATTAGAAATAAGGTTAGGAGCGGTTACCCTCCCTTCAGAACTCAGTTAAGATACGGTTCAGTCGATTCAGTTTCAGGACTCACAGATCCTGAGAACGAAGGTAACGAGTTTCGCCAGTTTGTGTTTAGTTTTGAGTAGGTTAAGGGAAAATAACCCTGTACTGCGTTTCGTGTGGCGATAGGCGAAAATAAATTCATTATAATATGTGACGGGATTTGAAGAATCCCGCCGCGCGACTGCGCACCTCGCTGCTCCGCAGCGCCCTAACATTATCGCGGCCTAAGTTCATTCGCGGGAGTTCAGTCCCGTTTGATCACGCGCCAACGAAACACCAAACCCCACGTGAAAGACGCATGGAGGACGCCGCGGGAACCAAAACGCCCCGGTAGGCTTACGCCTTGTTTCTCTTCTCATCGTTCTTTTTTTGCAAAAGCATGGAATAATTAGTGGGGGTAATTGATTCGGGGTTTGTCCACCAAGGAAAAAAAAAAGAGAGTCGCGTCCCACCCACGTCCGAATTATGCTTCGGCCAAGTTTTAACCCCTTTTGTTTTATGTTCAAAATAACGCGGCGCGAGTTCCGAAAATGTACAGATCGGTTTTTTTGTTTTTTTTTTTTATGTGTGGAGTAATTATGGGGAGTTAGCCCGAACAAAAGAGGAAAATATTTGCTTTGCACGTGTGATTACGTCGTTCCGTTGGAATGTGTTGTTCGAAAAGACACGGATCGATAATCACGTCATACAATAGGACGGAAAGTGATTGCTCGCGACTATAAACTTACCGAAGATATAATAGAAGATTAAAATTATTTGGATTTCGGGACTTTTTATTGCGAAATAATATTATTCGACCGGAAAGTCGAAAAATTAATTAGGTCATTAATCATTAAATATTAATCGGCATTTTTTTTGTTGGGAAAATTACATTCTCTCGACCGGAACGTCGCAAAACTAATTCGAATCATTGTTCAACATTTTTTTCTTTTGGGTTTGTTGTCAACGTATGCAATGTCGACAAAAATGTTTGGAGTCTTTGTGTGAGACTTTTGATTTATTTCGAGTCTCTGAGTGAGACTTGTGGTTATTATAAAATAATTTCGAATCTTTGCGTGAGACTTTTGTTTAATTTCGAGTGTTTGAGTGAGGCTTTTCTTTTATTATAACATTATGGTCTCGACCGGAAAGGCGAGAAACTATTTCGGCGACTATCTGACCCATTTTTTGTGTGAAAAATTATGTTTCGACCGAAAAGTCGATAAACTATCGCTTTATGTGCAGTTCCGAGTTTGTTTTTGTTTGTGCCTCTTTTGATTATTATGGGGTAATTTCGGGGTAAAATTGAGACAAATCTCGACCGCAATGTCGATACACTATTGTGAGTGATTGAGTGATATTTTGGTTCTGTTATAAAATGAGGCCTTTTCGACCGAAACGTCGATAAACTATATTTGAGCTATTAATTGATTTTTTTTGTGTGTTTGTCATCAAATTGTATTTTCTCGACCGCAATGTCCATAAACTATTTGGTTCATTAAGTAACAATTCTTTTGTTGTAAAATTACAGTATTTCGACCGCAATGTCGATAAACTATTTCGGCCACTACTCGATAAACACTGTTGTGAAATTATGAAATCTCGACCGGAAAGTCGATAAACTAATTTTGAGCTATTAATTAATACCTTTCGTTGTAAAATTATTTTATTTCGACTGAAATGTCGATAAACTATGTTCGCTATTGAGTGTTTTTTTTGTGTGTTAGATCTTATGTCATTTGGTTCATTATTGGATTTTTTTTGTTCGTTACGAGGTTATGAAACTTCGACCGGGAAGTCGAAAAACTATTTTGGGGAAAATTAACATCTTTTTTTTTTATTGCGAAATTATATTATCTCGACCGCAAAGTCGATAAACTATCGGTCTCGGTTGACTGAAAATTCACTAAATTAATAAGATTTACTGATTTTGTTGGGATTTAGGATAGTTATAAGGTCTCGACCGCAAAGTCGGTAAACTATCGGCTTATGTGCGGTCCTGATTTCGTTTTTTTGCGTCTCCTTTAATTATTATGGAAGGATGAATTTCGACCGCGATGTCGATAAATTAGTAGTTTTAAGTTCGATCGCGATTTTAGATTGAATTAGTTCTTTTGGGTTGGATTCGACCTGATTTTATGGGATATCACGTGAGCTTCGTGTACTTCAACTAATTGGAATCTAAAGTTTTGAGTTGTATATTTTGCCGATAAGTAAATACAGAGTTTTGAAAACTTAGCTTTCTGAGTTATGATTTAGTTAGACGTTTTTTTTTCTGAAACCAATTATTCCCTAACATCTTGACCCACCCCCATCTACCATAAACCCCTCCTGAGCAGCGCGGGACATACCGCTTCCTTTCCCTTAGGTTTAGTTTAGTTAAGTTAGGTTAAGTATTTGAGATAAGTCGAGTATGCGGTTACGGTAAGTAACGTTGACTCCTTTTCCGTTTTAATTTTGGTATTTTGTGAATTTGCGTTTAGAGAAATTTCGCGTTTTGAGGATTTTGCGTTAAGTTAGAAACTCTCGCGTTGTTGGTTCGGCGTACACACCAACTGACGCCCAATTTTTAGGTTTAGGTTAAGTAAGTTTTTTTAGTATTTTGTTTGTTGCTGAGGGAAAGCGACGCGAAGGTGGATGATGTTTTGCTCAGGCAAAATATCACGTCACAAATATAGATACATACATTTCATTTCCATCTCATAATATTTTGTTAGCATATATTATATGTAGGTATTTACATTTCTTGTACATGTTTTCTACTTTTGTCTTATACTATTGTACCAATGTAAACCTGTTTATATAAATTTCAAATATTGGCATTTTTCCAGTACAAATTTTTGTTTAAGGCTAACAAACTCATGCTCATTTCTCAGATTATTATTTAATTTGTTCCATAATAAGAATCGGCTGTATTTTATACTTCTTTCGGCAGTTTTTGTCTTACTTCTACTAACTGCCGAATGATCATGTCTTCTCAAACTATGCCCGTGACTTCTGAATGGTATCAATTCACATATATATTTCGGTGCTATATTGTTCATGATTTTGAATATAAAAATACAAATATTATACTTAATACGCTGTTCCACCGTCATAAAACGTAATGCTTCTAACATATCCTTGATCCTAGTATATTCATCAACGTTCAATATAATACGCATTACTCTATTTCAAACTTTGACTAGCTTTATTTATTATTTGTTCGGCATGATGATCAAACTTCAAATGATTATCTATGATGACTCCGAGAGCCGGTATTTTATCAACTTCAGTGATCTTATTGCCATCAACCATAATTTTACAAGGAACCTTAGTAATTATCTTTCTCCTATCACCATAAATACCGTTTTCTTCAAATTAATTACCAATGAGTTCATGTCCATCCATTTCTTTAAAATTTCTAAAGCCTTATTTAATATGGATTCTATCTCTTTAGTATTTTTGTTACTTATAAATAACACGAGATCGTCAGCAAATAATCTACACGAAACGCGTGCTTTTTGAAACCAATCAATTAGGTCGATTATATATAATATAAATAACAGTGGTCCTAATTTTGAACCGTGTGGCACTCCATGCTCAACAAAAATTTTACCCGACACGAACTCATTTATCTTAGTTTGTTGTGTACGATTTTCCAAATATCACTCAAACCAGTTTAACACCTTATCTTGTATCCCATATTAAAACAACTTATTTATAAGAACCTTCCTATTAATTGATTCAAAAGCACGTTTAAAATCGATGAAGACTATTCCAATAATATTGCCTGAATCTAAATCCTTCCTCCATATACTCAGCACGTCATGTAGAAGAGTTTCACATGAGGGCTTCAATCTAAAACCAGATTGCGCTTGCTTCAAAATACCATTTCTACCCAGAAAATCAACCAATTGTTATTCGACAAATTGTTCGACTAAGTTTTCGATAACAGGCAAGGTATTAACTGGTCTCAATTCATCGAACTGAGAAGTATTCGGCACCTTTGGAATAGGATGAATTATCGTATTTTTCCAACAATCAGGCACTTTACCATTACTGAAACTTAAATTTACAATTAACTTCATAGTTGTGTATGGTCAAACTAGTCCACGGCTTTTATCGGCAATCGGATCGTAATTGAGAACGTGAGACATTCTTTCAGCTACGCTAGGTGACACTGAACATATTGGCTGGTTAGTTAGGCATATTATCGTAGCCGGATTATATAGAAGTGTTTACACGTGCCCCAAAATTGTAATCTGTCTAATATTAATCCCATAAAAATCAAAGAAATTTTTTTTTGAAAAAATGGGCAAGTCCACGTTTTAATGCATTATGTTTTACACAATTGGGTTAACTCCACTGGTTTTAAAAAAAAGCTAAAAATGGAAAAGAACGCCAAGCTTGTATAAAGAAAATTTAAAAAAAAGCGTCGGGACCGACGTACTTGACGCAGTTTCTAAAAACGCATCATGAGATGAGTGGCAGGACTATCCAACATTTAGACAATTCGACTCGACACATCATTTTAACACACAGTCAATTCAACACACAGTCAATTCAACACACAGTCAACTCAACGCACAGTCAATTCACATATGTTAAATTCACCACATAGACAATTTTACACTTCTGTTCTCTTTCTCACTTATTATCTATAAGTGAAAACTGAAGGTAAATCGCAGTTCCTTGTTCTGTATTTGCTGTTCGTACGATTTAAGCATTTGTCGTGAAAAGTGACGGTCTCAACAATGCCGCTGAGTTTTGTATTGAGTCAAAGAGGTAAACCACAGTTAGTCAGTAAAGGTGAGTGCGTCGAAACTAAAGTATATGGGACGTGTGTTGATTATTACTCCAAAAAATGTATGGCTTTGTCTGAAACGTCTTCAAAAAGTCAATCGGGTAGACTATGCATATTGACTGATAATTATGATTGTTCATTGGGAGGGGGTATATAGTAAATGCTCATGTGTAATTTGATTTTTAGGAGTTATTCTACGTCAAGATGATCATCCGAATGATGGGTGTTGGCACAAAACTCATGGGACATCATATTTTTAGGTGTGGAACGACTTGCATTACACCCTTTGTTTCGTATCTCGAACCGTTCTTGCGATAGAGTGATCTAAACAATTGAATTCTTTAATAACAGTTAACTATCGGTGCTAGCAAAAAAAGTTATACGACATAAAATATGTATTTTTGTGTGTGGAACAACTTTCATTGACTAATTTGTTTCGTATCTTCAACCGTTCTCATGATGCAGCGAAATAAACAACCCTTTTTGTTAATAACAATTAACTATAACTGTTAGAGAAAAAAGTCAATAATCATCAAATGTGTGCTTTTATGTGTGGAACGACTTTCATTGGACACTTTTTTTCGTATCTCGAACCGTTCTCACGCCGCTGCGATATAAACAATCTTTTTTATTACTAACAATTAACTACACTTGTTATCAAAAAAAATCATAAAAGGTCAAATATGTATTTCGTGGCGGGAAACAACTTTGATTTAACACTATTTTTCGTATCTCAACCCGTTCTTGCGATAGAGCGATATAAACTATTGAATTTGGTAGTAACAATAGAATCATTTTTCGCGTAACTCGTTCCTTTCAGACCTGGAGAGCAGTAAGTCGCGTCGATCAAAAAAAAACGTGAATTGCTACGGTGGTTCCGCCGGAAACATTAAACAAAGTTTATGTTTACACACATACACACACACACACATACAGACACAACCCAGTGACGGGGCTTTGGTGTAGTGGGTAGAGTGTCTGCCTACTATTCTAAAGGTCCCGCGTTCGATTCCCGCTCACTGCAAAATATTTTTTCTGAAAAATATTTTCTCACGGACTCCGACCGATGGCAGGAACGTTCCGTGTGTGCTATCGGCGGTATCCATGAAGTGAGACCGTGAGCCGGGACCGAACGCGACCCGTCGCGCGGGGGGGGGGGGGGGGGAGGGAGGGTTCCATCGTAGACGCCCGCCATCGTATCACAGGGGTTTCTGGAGGGTTACCCTGTGATTAGAAATACGATGAGCTGAAATGGCGAAGTCGGCCCCAGCCGCAATTAGTGGGTACTCTGATCCGTAGTATTGCCCATGAATACGAATAGAGAAAGAGTGAAAAAAAAAAAACACATACAGACACTTCTCTGAAATCACTTCAGGATGATGCAAAACGTCGAGAAACGTGAAAATTTCATGGATCCGGCATTTTTCATTTTTGGGGTCATTACAATAACTTGCCTAGATCGGGAAGTTAAAAAATTCACTATCTCTTCCGTGCGAGGTTCTTCAAGACGTTGTTTTGATTCACAGGTGTTTTGAACGCTTCGAACAGTGCTATCCCTGAATTACCGGTAATTGCATCGCTTACTCGGACCCTTACACGCGCGAGAGCTCACGCTAATGCCATTTTACAAACACAATTGTGTAGAGAAGAACTGAACTACAACCATATATAAGGATGCAAATTTTTTGTATTATGATTTTGGTGAAAGGAAAGATAGATTTTTGATGTTTACTACCGAGCGTAATTTAGATGCTTTGAGGCAGTGTGATGTATGGATGTGTGATGGCCCATTTATGAGTGTTCCAAAAATATTTGTGCAATTGTACACTTTTCATGGTGTATTTAATGGAAAGCCATTGCCATTAGTTTATGTTTTGGCTCCTAATGAGAAGGAGAAAACATATAATCGAATCCTTAGACAGATTAGGGATTCACGAGAATCAATGAAGCCCGATTTAATTATATCCGATTTTAAACAGGCATTTATTAACTCCGTACGAGTGGCTTTTACTGAAGCGGAATTTCACGGTTGTTTTTTCTATCTCTGTTAGTGCGTTTATCGACATGTGCAAAGCTTGGGCTATGCTGTACACTATTTAAAAGATGAAGCTTTCAATTTTCATATTCGTATGCTAATAGCACTTGCTTTTGTACCGATTGATGAAGTGCCTAATTTTTTTGACACACTGATGTGTTCGGGCTATTTTGGTGATCACAAGGGCCATCTTCAAGCAATAGTCGCTTACTTTATTGATACATGGATTGGAAAAGCACAGAAGCGCGGTCGCCGATCATCTCCGAAGTTCCCTCTTGCATTTTGGAATTGTTACGAAGCGGTTATGGAGCACACTTCTCGTATGAATAAGTCTGTTGAGGGGTGGCGTAACGCCTTCAACTCTAGGATTCGGACTGCTCATGCGAGTATAGCAAAGTTTATTGATGCTCTAACAGGCGAGCAATCTGTGACAGAAATGACTCTTGAACAGCATATTGCAGGAATGGAAATTGGTGCTAAGAAGAGGAGAAAGTATCGTCATTATGATGCTCGTGTAAAGAATGTGGTAAATTCTTATGCTAAGGGTATTGATGGCATGGAATATTTACATGGAGTCGCTCACAACATAAATTATGAGGAATATCAAAACTTGTACTACCGCACCCGAATGTGGGAGCCTCAGAAGCTTTTGAAATGATGAACAAATCATGTACATTGTGTGTAAAAGTTAAGTAAATTGTTGGTTTTATGAGGGATTAGGATTATTATCGATAGATTTTTCATTGTCATTTCGACTTATTTCTGTGTTAATTGTCTGCGTGTTGAACTGTCTGCGGGTTGAGTTGTCTGCGTGTTAAGTTATCTGTGTGTTGAATTGTTATGTGTTGAGTTGTCTACGTGTTGAGATGTCTGTGTGGTGAATGGTTATGTATTGAATTGTTCTTCTGTTTAATAGTCATGGAACCCATGAGATGAGAATAGCTATTCACTGTCGATATAGGTCCTACATTATAAGACTAGGTTGAGCCTCTGTCCCCGGAAAAAAAATCATTAGTGCGTCACTATAGCGGACTTATTGATCTGTGGAAACCTCAGTATCCAATGGTATAACTTAAGGCATCTAGCCGGATAAGTACGGTAAATCTGCCTCCGGCGAATTTCACGGTGCCAATTTTTTAACATGTTTGTCATCACAAAAAAAAATTTCCACCAAATTTCAGAACATTATCTACACCCCCTGATTTTTCATGAGTGCAAAACTGCTTTTTTTGAGATTTTTTGCCATTTCTATCTAAGAAATCTCTGAAAAATCTGAAAAAATCCTCAAAAATAACAAATGCTTCAAGGTGTGTAAAAATATTTTTTTCAATTTTTTTCAATGAAAATTCAATTTTTACTCATCAATTCTTTGTTTCAATAAATTATATCTATATCTATCAATTTTTTCACCACTTTGAAAAAAATTCATAAATTACTACTCAAAATTATCTACAAACCAGGGTGAAAAAAATTTGAAAAACCCAGCTGGGCCGTATTGAAAAAAAATAAAAATCAAAAAATTTCATCGTATTTCCTAACCAATTGGGAGATAAACCGTTGTTTGCGTTGAATGAACATGACTCCGCCTGCCATAATTACTTTGTCTGTTAAATAATGTGAAAAGTGAACCATTGTCGAGTTCTTTACTATAGACTTCATTTTTTACACTATTTAGAAACGTGAAATGGATTAAATCTTATATATCTGGTCTTGGGTATTTAAAAAGGTAGACTTCGATCACAGTCGATTCCAATTAAGGCAATAGAATTCAGCCGCCAATTTTTTGAAATTTTTGTACTACATTCTGTCAATTATTCTAAAGTTGTGTACAAATTGTCAGAGTCCTGGGGAGCATAGCTTTTTTTTATTCATTTTTGCAAAATACGGCATTTAACCAGTGTTCTTATGGGAATTGAGGAAAAGGCTGATGAAACCAAAAAATTCAGCAGCCAAAGTGACGAAATTTTTTTCCCACATTCTATGATTGGAAATCATTTTTTGCCTTAAAACCATTTAACTCCAGAGCGTGGTTTATGAACAATTATTGGAAAACTAAAAAAAAATAGGATTGCGGCGGGCGCCGCCCGAATTCACGGCAACGTCGCAGCTACCCTGACGATTTAGGATACACGGTATTGCGTGCATGTTGCGTGTATGTCGATTTTCTGTTACAAATAGGTGAAAAATAACCTTCTAGTACTTATTACACATTTGAAAATGAACTATTTGAGCAATTCAGAGCCATTAGTCACTCATTCATCATCCATTACCAGAATTCGTTTATCCCACAGTGAATGGTAGCGTGGATGTTGCGTGTAAGTTCAATCGCCAGGGTACGGCTATCGCGGTTGATTCAAATGGCTCTGGAGGTAAACAGGACCATGAACCCACTATAATCACAACTAAAAGACCATTATTACATATATTTAAATATAAAAACCAACTGTATATCTATTCATTCATTGAGCACCAAATTTACCTAGTTTTCCAGAAATTATATGAGTCGAATGTTCGAATTTTTTCCTCTAGTATGCTGAGATTATTGAACCGACCTGTACTGTGCAACCACCCGTTCCGAAATAAATGAACTAGTTTAAGATATTTCGGGCGTGAAATGACGTGAAATGAAGTTCAGCAGCCAACTTCTGAAATTTTTTTGTATGCATTCTATACAATGTCCAGAAGTTGTGTGCAAGTTTTGGGAATCCTGAAGAGTACAGTTTTTTTAAAATTAATTATCAAAATTTTTTTGAAATCGATGGACAAGGTTATGAACCAAGAAATTGATTTGAAAACTATGCTCTTCAGGACTCCGAAAATTTGCACACTGCTTCTGGATAATTTATAGAATGCATACAAAAAAATTTAGAAAATCGGCTGCTGAACTTCAAAAAATCATACATTTCACGCCCGAAATACCTTAAAAATAAATAAATAAAGGAATTCAATTCAAATATAGAAATGAATTTGAAAATAAATAAATGAATTTGTGAGGCAAATAGAGCATTCGCCATATTCTAATACATAGATCCACTTACTCGAGTGGGAGCTCATTATTCCAAGCGGTAAAAAAAATATGTAATTCATGCCTGAAAGAATTGAAAACTCATGGGATTTAAAAATAGTTCAATTACAGAGAATTCCTTTATAAGCCTGTATTGACTTGGAAATCTTTGATGTTAACTTTAACTTGAGATAATTTTTGACGAACGATTGCACTGTATTTTTTTCAGTGAGGTTATGTCACACTGTTGGTATTGTGCTATACGGAACGTTCAAAAATTCTCGGTTAAGGGTTACCAACTCCGTGAAACATCGCTGTTGCTACGTTTTCTCAAAATTTCATCAATTTCATTAATTCATGAAAAATGTATTGCAAAATTATTTGATACATATATTATATCTTGATGAATTCGTTGATTTTTAATATATTTTTTAGAATCGGGAGGTGTGGACATAGTATCTACTTAGGGATTTTATACAAGTTGAGATTCATTGTTGAGGGGTTGGATTTTTCAGAAAAATTATCCTGTCCCCCCCGTTCCATCGCCTACAGTCTGTCTGCGCTCGAAATACCTTAATCATTTAATTGAATTTTTACTCGAATTCGCAATCGCAAAAGCAATTTTTCTCCCTCTGGTATCGGTTCAATAAAATGCTATCTTGCGGAAAACTGAGGTCGAAAATATCTCTGTCTCTGTCACTCCCATTGTTTTTCTGCGCACGTTAGTGATTTGCGATTTCTCCGTTGAGCACTCGCTCACGAGTCAATAGATAACAAGTCTCACCTATCAAGTTCCCTTTAGTTCTACGAATCTCCGTTGACGCCACTACGATACTCCGCATTGTTACCGACAGCGCTGGGGACAACGATTTTCTTAGCGATTCAAAGGGTCATATTACTTTCATCGCAGTTACGATTCGCGATCGCAAAATCACCGCAGGCGCTCACCGGACAAATCGCAAATCACTAACTTGCCCAGAGAAACAATAGGAGTGAGAGAGACAGAGATATTTTCGACCTCAGTTTGCCGCAAGGCAGTATTTCATTGAACCAACACCAGAGGGAGAAAATCGCTTTTGCGATCTCGAATTGGACTGAAAAAATTCAATGCAATGATTAATTTGAATCGAGTGTCATCGAAGTCTGCCTTTTTAAATGCACAAGATAAGATATATAAGATTTAATTCATTTCATGTTTTTAAATAGTATAAAAAATGAAGTCAATAGGAAACAACTCGAAAATGGTTCACTTTTCACATTATTTAACAGACAAAGTAATTATTGCAGTCGGAGTCATGTTCATTCAAGACAAACAACGGTTTATCTCTCAATTTATTAGGAAATACGATGAAATTTTTGGTTTTTATTTTTTTTCAAGACGGTCCAGCTAGATTTGTCAAATTTCTTTCTCCGTTGTTTGTAGATAATTTTGAGTAGTAATTTATGAATTTTTTTCAAAGCGGTGAAAATATGGATAGATATATATATAATTTATTGAAACAAAGAATTGTTGAGTAAAAATTGAATTTTCATTGAAAAAAATATTTTTAGAAACGTTGTAGCATTTGTTATTTTTGGGAATTTTTTCAGATTTTTAAAAGATTTCTTCGATACAAAAGGCGAAAAATCTCCAAAAAAGCAGTTTTGCACTCATGAAAAATCAGGGGGTGTAGATGATGATCTGAAATTTGATGGAAAATTTTTTTTGTGATGACAAACATGTGAAAAAATTGGCACCTTGAAATTCGCTGGGGGCAGATTGACCGTACTTATCCGGCTAGACCCTTTCTCTGATTCCAGGCTTGCACTTCTGGACCAACCCTGGGTCTAATCCATGAAGGAATTCTGACTGATTGGAATAAAATATAGAATCCCATACTCTGTGAATATCTCCTCCGGCAATATACTTTCTGATCCTGAAGTAAGATTCAGGATGCAGAACTTTCTAAGCTAAGTCCACGTTTGTATGGAAAACCGCGTCAAGTACGTTGGTCCCGACGCTTTTTTTGAACTTTTTGACGTGAAACTTCTTATGGGAGGGTATTAAAATTCGGATCAGCAACCTTTTCTGTGACGGAAGTAGGTGGTGGGGGTAACACGTAGCGTCGAGAGAGTGGGGGCCGTGACTTGCTTGCCTTAGGTACCTGTAGTTAAAATTACAATGTTTAGGCGGCGTGACGATCGCCGAACACAGCTGTTGGAGCTCCATGAAGTTAGCCCCGGCTTATTAAAAATTTATTATTATGAGAATCAGAATTCACTGATAGGCGAATGATAGACAATGATTGATTATAAAAACAATTTGATTGACTAAATTTTTTTTATGCATTTTCAAAAAATTGGCCCAAAAGGTAGCCCCCCCCTTTTTTAGAATTGAATCATAGAAACTTCTACTTGGGCTCATTCTACGCAGAGTCATTTGCTAGAAATTGATAAACACTTGGCCGAACGCTATTAATTCGATAAACTAAGGTAAAGTAAGAAAACCTCAATGAGGATTATGACGCTGCGGCGGCGAGTCGAATGAGAGCGGCAGGGAAGGGGAGCGGGGTGATCTTCCATCGCTGGCCCCAAAGAGGATTGACTAAAGTAGAGCTAGAGGCTCAGATCTCCGGGATCGCTTGACGCCGCATCCCCTCGATTATTTTTGCGTCTGGGGAGAACAGTATAATTGTCACATTGAATAAATGTGAGTATGTTGTGGAAAAGTTCTTCATAAGTAATTTTTCCACCCATTTAGCTCCCATCAAACCGAAAAGTCGAATTATTATTTCAGCTACTCCCTATGAAGTTTCACTTCTGTCGCGTGTCTTCATGACACACCGTTTTTTTTTAAAGTTATCTTTGCTTTTTGCACTCTAGCGTTTGCAAAAATTGAGATAAAAACTTTGAAACAGAGGTTGCTTTTGTTGCGGTGAAGAACCCTGTCAAATCGCGATTTGATCGTGTCATTAGTTTTCTAGATTTTAATTCTTTCATTTTCACGGTTTTTAATTTCTTTCTCGATAATTATTGAACCGATTTTGTTCTTTGTTTTTCAAAGTGTGTGCCTTAACGAGATCTACAATATGGTTGCAGAATATTGAGTCAATTAGTTTGGGTACAATGAGAAATCTCTATTTTTTAACTTTTGTCTTTGGTTTTACTTTTTGTGTTTGTTCGCGCTCTAGCGGCCGCAAAAATTGAGATAAAAACTGGAAATTTAGAGCAAAGGTTCCTTTTATTATGGCGAAGAACCCTATTGAATGGGGATTCAATCGCATCATTAATTTTATAGATTTCAATTTTTTCCTTTTTAGGGTCTTTTATTACTTCATTTCTCGATAAGTATTCATCCCATTTTTTTTCCAAAATGTAAGCCTTAACGATATCCAGGAACTGGTTGAACACTATTGAGTCAATTACTTTGGGTAATATGACATATTCCTGTTTTTGGTTCCGTTCGCCTCACGATTCTGTTTTGCATTTTTGACTTTGATTTCATTGTTTGGGCTTGTTCGCACGGTAGCGCCCGCAAAAATTGAGATAAAAACTTAAAAGTTGGAGCAAACGTTCCTCGTTTCATAGTTAAGAACTCTATACATTTAGAAATTAATCGCCCTTTTAGTTTCCCAAATGTTGATTTAGTCCATCATATTTTTTTCTCTTAATTGATAGTTGTTTTCTTTTTTACTTATGCGTTCTTTACTAACCTTCGTCAGTTTATCTTTCCTAGATGACTTATTCTGCTCTGAATGTCATCTAAATCCATGCCTCAATTTTAGAGACATATCCATCTCTTTTTTATAGGTCTTTGTAAATGTCTGCCTTAATATTGAACTTTTTCCTTTTTGCTTCCGCATGAAACGATATATAATGGTTTGAAACGTAAAAATACGAAATTTGAGCATAGTGTCTGTATATATCAATTTCTTTCGAAAATCTTCGCTTGCAAAATTCAACATAAAACTTAAAAATCAAACTAAATCGATCGCGTGCAGTAATTAATAGTCACAAGGGTCAATTATTGATATCACTGTTGAGTTTGCTCATCAGCATGGTTGCATGCTTATGCTGTGCTGAAATACCAAATCCGGAAGTTTTGTTTGTGCCCCGTATGGGGCACACACATTTGCGCACCACTAGTTGTTTTTGTTCGATCGTTCATATCTCAGAAACTAATGGATATTTTTTAATTTCTTTTTTTGAAAATGTGTGTCTCAATGAAATCCAGGGAATGGTTGAAGAACATCTAGTTGGGTGCTCAGACGAAATTGGAGATAATTCATTTTTTCTGTTTTTTTACAGTTTTCTTTGCTTTTTGCTTTTTTACGCACGCTAGCGTCCGAAAAAATTGACATAAAAACTTGATATGTGGAACGGAGGTTCCTTTTGTTACGGCGAGGAGCCCTATTCAATGCCGATTCAATCGCATCATTAATTTTCTAGAATCCAATTTTTTTATTTTTACAGTTTTTTCATTACTTCATTTTTCGAAACGTATTCATCCGATTTTTTTTCCAAAATATGAGCCTTAACGAGAGTTATGAACTAGTTGAACCATATTGAGACAATTACTTTGGGTATGAGATATTCCTGTTGTTGCTTGCGTTCGGCTGGAAAAAGCTTTTTCAACACTGGAACATTTTCATTTTGTGTGCAATTGGACCATTCGGAAGTTTACCACCAATGAAATTGAGGGAAATACACAAAAACGGTGACATCTTTGACACAGTCGGATGGGGGACCCGAGGACCGCCGGCTTGTTTCATAATTGCCCTAATTGAGGAGATATCGCTTAATTAATGAACTTTCAGATCTAGACAAGTTACTTAATATGTCTTCACGTTTCATGACATTTCTGACCATCTCAGACAAGTTTCAACAAGATCTATGGGTGTGTGTGTGTGTGCGTCTGTGGGCATGAACACTTTGTCGAACGTTTCTTGAAGAACCAATGAAGCAATTTGGGTTTCTTTTTGCTTCTGAATGGAAGCATTGCAATCGGTCAATTTTCACTTTCGCTAATTATGCGTGTAAACGATATATAATGGTTTGAAACGTAAAAATACGAGGCTTGAGCATAATGTCTGTATGTATCAATTTTTTTCGAAAATCTTCACTTACACAATTGAACATAAAAAGGACTAAATTTTGAGGATAACATCTGAAAAAATTGTCAGTTATTGGTATTGAGTACGTCTAGCTGTGGGCGCCATTTCAGTGAAATCTGCCGGTAAATTTCTTAGAAATCGATTTTTTCCTTTTTTTCTCTGATTGTTCATATCTCTGAAACTAATGAATATTTTTTAAGTTCTTTTTTATGAAAATGGGCGACTCAACGAGATACAGGGAATGGTCGAAGAACATCGAGTAGGTTGCTCACAAGAAATCGGACATATTTCAATTTTTCTGTTTTTTACACTTATCTTTGCTTTTTGCACTCTAGCGTTTGCAAAAACTGAGATAAAATCTTGAAATTTGAAACAGAAGTTCCTTTTGTTGTTGTGAAGAACCTCGTCAAATCGCGATTTGATCGTGTCATTAGTTTTCTAGATTTTAATTTTTTCATTTTCACGGTTTTTATGTTGTTTCTCGTTAATTATTGAACCGATTTTGTTGTTTTTTTTTAATGTATGCCTCAACGAGATCTATGATATGGCTGAACAACATTGAGTTAATTATTTTGGATACAATGCGATATTCCGGTTTTTTCGCTTTTGACTTTGGTTTTACTTTTTGCGTTTGTTCGCACTCTAGCGTCTGCAAAAATTGTCGGAAAAACTTTAAATTTGAAACACAACTTCCTCTTGTTTTTTGATCGATGCGTCTCCGTGATGGCCAGGCCGGAAAGCACTGTCAAAGTGAAATAACAATTATTTCTATTGTTATCAACAATTTCAATGCTTTATCATTTTGTATGTCACGAAATATCATAAAAACCCAACAATGTGTCCAGTAAATGTTGTTCCTTATAAAACAATACATATTTTCTGTCATCTAACTTTTTTGTATCTTCAACCCTTTCTGCGCTAGAGCTTTATAAACAGTTGATATAATTTAGAACGAGAAAAGTGAGAGATTGGAAAAAAATATATATATAATCAATGTTGTTCCGTGCATAAAAAAAATGTCTAATATTTGTTTCTTATATCTCCAACGAGGCAGGAGATGGAGTGTTGAATTTAACAAAAGAAGGTATGGTCATCTGAATAATAATTATTGTATTAACTAAACGAATGAAAACACTGTCGTCATTAAGGTTGCAATCACCGCATTTCTATGGAGAATATGGAGGGTCCAAAAGTCGAGATGAAATTGGGGCAGTATCTATATTGTTATTAACAAATTCAATTGTTCATAACGGGCTACGGCATGAACGACTACAGTTCACGGAAAAGTTATATAAGGAAACTTATTCGCCACGGAGAAATACACAGTTTATATTGAATGACTTTTTTGCATAATTTACATAATTAAGGAGGTATGGTCGTCTGAGCGGTCATTCAGGTAATGAGTGAACGAATGAAGTCGTTCGACGTCTTGCGATCGATTATTTTCATGCAAAATAGGGGGTTAAATCCTTTCGATAAAATGGGAGCAGTATATGCATTGTTATTAACAATTGAATTGTTCACAACGTCCTATTGTTAACAACGCAAAAACGGGGAGAGATACAGCCGAAAGTATGAAATAGAACTTGTTCAGTGAGTGGAAATGCACTTGATAACATTGGGACCTTATGGAGAGGCAAAATTACATTTTTAACTTCCCGACGTAGGGAAGTTATTGTAATCACTCCGATAATGAAGTGTCTCGGAAATCGAAAACTTTCACTTTTCTCGACGTTTCACATCATGCTCACAAATTTTAGATGAGGTTTTTGTGTGTGTGTGTGTGTGGATGGGCGTGTGTTCGTATGTGAGTGATTCTTTGAGAAACGGTTGCCGGTAAACGGCTTGATCAATTTGGTTCTCCTTTGACACAAAATTACCTCTGAGTATTGTCCAGAGTGGCAAGTATTGTCAATATTGAAAGACAATTCTATCAATTGTTATTAACAATTTCAATTTGTTATAACGCTGTATTTCGAGAACGGTGATAGATACGAGAAAAAGTGCCAAACAAAAGTTGTTCCCCTCGTGATACTACATATATCTTGTTATATTACGTTTTTAGCTAGGTATCACTTTTCACGAGCTATCGATAGAAAATTGAAACTAGTTGTGTGCAAATATGTGTGCCCCATACGGGGCACAAACAAAACTTCCCGATTTGGTATTCCAACACAGCATAAGAACGCAACCATGGTGATGAGCAAACCCAACAGTGATATCAATAATTAAACTGGCAACTAATAATTACTGCACGCTATCGATTCAGTGTGATTTTTAAGTCCCATGCCAATATTCAATTGGAATTCGTCCGCATAGTTACCCTTCCTACATCTGTACTTTCTTAATTATCACGCTCTTTGACATCATTCCCGCAATTGTCGACGTATCCAATCGCCAAGTATACGCTAGTTCAACTCGCGATATGTTCTAACCTATATTGAAAAATGTCACATTGAATGCCCATTTTTGTATAAGGAACAACCCTGGTGACATGCATTGTTTCCGTATGTTAAATTGCTCAGCCAACCATATCTCCGTAATTATGCAAATTATGGAAAAAAGTCATTACATATAACAGGTCTATTTTCATACAAGGTGTAATTCTCTCTTAGGAAGTTTCCTGCTACCTTCAATATTTTACTCATTGGAACAGTATAAATATTTACAATTGGTAATAACCCTGCATATACGGCACGAATCCCATCCAAAGTGTAATCCGCTCGATTTTGCACAGAAACGTTTCGATTGAGACTGTCATGACAGCGCTGTGTTCATTCGTTCACTCATTACAGACATGACTGCTCAGACGGTCATACCTCCTTAATTATGCAAATTGTCGAAAAAAGTAATTCTACATAAAATACGTATTTTTATATGGAGACCAACTTTTCTTACATACATTTTACGCTAACTATAATAGTTTATGTAATAGAATATTATAAACAATTGACATTGTTAATAACAATATATATACTGCACCATCTTCACCCAAAATCTAATCAGCTCTAAGTTACATGGAAACGCTTCGAATGCGGCTTTGGGAACTTCCATTCATTCTATTCATGGGTTGATTCATTTACTTATTACATACATAATTGTTGAGACGCCCTTACCCCCTTAATTATGCAAATTATGGAAAAAATCATTCCACGTAAAATGTGTATTTTCATATAAAGAATAGTTTTTTTCAGATAAGTTTCCCGCTCACTTGAATATTTTACCTAGTGGAACCGTATAGACAATCGCAATTGTTCACAACATTGCATGTACTGCACGAATGCCATCCAAAATGTAATCCGCTCGATTCTGAGCGGAAATGCTTCGATTGAAACCTCCATGACAGCGCTGCGTTCATTCATTTAGTTATTACATACATAATTGTTGAGACGATCATACCTCCTTAATTATGCAAATCATCGAAAAAAGTCATTCGACATAAAATACGTATTTTTATGTGGGGAACAACTTTTCTTGTATAAATGTCATGCTAACTCTCATAGTTTATGCAATAAAACATTATAACAATTGAAATTGTTTATAACAATACATATACTGGACTGATTTCATTCAAAATCTAATGGCCTCTAAGCTGCGTGGAACCGCATCGATTGCAATCTTAATGACCTCAATCGGTCCATTGGTTCGTGAGAACTCGTTCGCCAAAATGCTGGCCACACACATACACACACACACACACAGACATTTGTTCGGAGTTCGATGAGAAGCATTTCGGTATACTTAAAACCCTAGTTACGAATTGAAATAAACAAACTCGATGTAGGGGTCATTACAATAACTTCCCGAGAAATCGGGAAGTTAATAATCGATCAATAGTCTAATTTGCGTAATGGATTGACAACATGACTTCATACGTGTATCGTCACACACATATTATCGGGAAGTTTTAGATGCGACCAGTCGAGGGTCACACTCACGTCCTATTTATTTTGTAATGGATTTATCTGAATTTTCATCGGAATTGTGGTTAGAGAAAACATCATAAACATACAGTTCGAATGAATATACACTTTGTGGCGACTTTAGTCCCACATTAAATTAGCCACAGATACGGTCATCCTTTCATATGGCCGATATCTGTGAGCACATCCATCATCGGCAAGCCTCGGTCGAACTCGTCGATCGCGAAGCGATATGCCGCGTTCACACCTCATTCACCATCTCATTTGCCCATGATCACTCGCGCACTTACCACGTCCCTAATCGTTTACGGCAGAATAAATTATTGGTTCTAATAACCGGCACGAGTTAATTAACCTGAAAATTCACTACCTTATGACCCCACAACTTCATGGAAATAAACTGGAAACATATTGCAGTTCTAAATTAAATAAGAAACTGATTCAACGGCACGGCCGCGGCGGCGTTAGCACATATAAATATATATATGTATATAGAGGGACGCGACAGATACTTAACTGGGTACACGAGAGAAGCCGCAAAGCATTTCCTTCAGTCGGTAAAGTATAATAGAACCATATGGAGTGATTCAGGTCCATTCCAGTATGGACCATTGGTATAGGAGAAGCACGTTTTTATCTATCGCTGAGCTAGATTCATAGGTTTTGTGTCATGAGAAATTCAGAATGAGTTTTACAACTTCACCGCTGTGGAGGGTTATGAACTGCAATGAAAAGGATTTGAACAGAATACTGGGTAAATCAAACTTGAGAAGTGAATGACTAAAGTAAACATCACGATATTCGGGAAATAAATTTCTTATCGTCAATTCGTTTCTTTACAACTTATTGATATTAAAAACAAATGATGAAAGAAAATAAAACTATTCGAAGTGTTTTCAATCGATCTGATTATGTAAAAGAGTTCGGTGGTGCGTGCTTCGCACGCGCATTTCCTGTTTCCGCCGCGCTGACTGGTGTCGCGTCGTTTTCGGCCTTACAGTTTTCGATAATTTCGATATATATTGATAGTTGCTTTCGTCTCTCCTGTTTACTATACGACGAGTCCGGTGGCGCGTGCGTCGCACATGTCGTTCCTTGTCCGTTTTCGATTATGTCATCGAGAATCGAGATTTTTTTTCGACTTTCGCGTTTTCGAATTCGATAATCGATTTATGTTCCTGGTCGAAGCTCTCAATTATTTATATACTAGTTCCTTGCCGGTGGCCGCTACGCGGTCACATGCCTGTACGTGCCTGTATTCTCGTTCGATTTCGATTTTGTCATCGATAATCGAAAATTTTTCTTGAGCTTTCGAGTTTTCGAATTCGATAATCGATTGATTTGCTTAGTCGAAGCTCTCAATTATTTATATAGAAAATAGAGACTAGCGCCACCCCGGCCGCAAGCGGCCGGGATGTTGACCAACTTTTCAAATGAACTTTTTTCTTATTTGAATGATTTGGAGTTTGAAATGAAATTGGAAATATTTTGATTTTCAGGTTTTGTAATCGTTAAATTTAAGTTTGATTTTTGAAGTGAAACTTCTTATGGGAGGGTTTTGAAATCTCGATCGGCAACCTTTTTGGTGACGCTCGCTCTAACGTAGTAAGTAAGAGTGAGAGGCCTCCGGGAATCGAGCGAGACTGAGACGGACCTGACGTCTCGTCTATCGGGCGAGAGTGAGAGGCCTTCGTGTATCGTGCGAGAATGAGACGGAAGACTTTCTGTCTTTCATGTCATTCTCTGCGTTCAGGCGGCGTCGCGATCGCGGAAAACAGCTGTTGGTTTCTAACACAGTGATCATAAGCAACGTATTTTGTTTTTGTGCGTGTCTTCATTACTTAAATCGAGAGTTTTGTGCAAATATGCCGAAGTCGGGTGCAGAAAGGACAACAACGTGGCGGGAGAAAAAACGGGCGAGTGAAGGAATTGATCAGAATAGAAAACGGAAAAAAAGTAGAACTGAAATTAAACCAGATAGCAGGGAACGCAGGCAAACACGTGCTAACCTCTTACGTGACAGTGTGGACGATAGCGTAAATAACCCAGAGAATGAACTATTAGCAACGACTTCGACTCATCCTCCTCCTGATTGTGATGTACATAGTGGTGATCGATTACAATATTCAGACTTTAATGAGTTTAAAACTGCACATAAGAACTTTCACCGTGATTTTGATGTTCCCAATTTTAATTGTGTCGTACAGTTCAAAAGACATAATGTGAGAGCAGGGGGTGTCGTAATACTCTGCAATACTGCTCATGGAACGAACATCATGACACCCAATATGGACCTGAACTTGAAACAACTAGAATCGCTTTCAATTGGGTTGTCATCTGTTGGAGAAATGTGTGCAGCTGAATGTCGCACAGAAAGCGGACAGCGGATTATGCTTATAGCACTCTATATTTCACCAAATCAGAAGATGGCGAAAATAATAGAGTTTATTCACCTTCACTTGCTGCCGTATACTCCAGTGAGGGCTGCAGAAGTTGGAGTAGAGCTGGACAAAATACCTATGATTCTAGGTGGAGATTTTAATGTCAATTTTGCTTCAGAGGATTCCAAGCCATTAATTCAGTTCTTGCAACAGAAATTGTCATTGGAAATGAACAATTCACCAATTGAATCGACTACACGCCATGGTACCACGATCGATGCAGTTTTCTCACGTTACGTCGAAAATTTGGAGTCAAGAGTCTTCATTACCTATTTTAGTTACCACAAACCTATCATTTCGTTCATGAAGAGTCTACCAGAGAATGAAGGTGAAGCTGATTGAGATTTAATTCATCATATTCATACTAATATTATTGTATCTTGAAAAAAGTGTAATTATTATGATGAATAAATTAATATTTACTATCAAGAAGTATTTGACACGTGATTAAACTGATTCCTCTCCCTCTAAATATAGAAAATTAAATAATCCTTGCCGATCCAATCATTCAGTGTCACTTCTATCGCGTGTCTTCATGACACACCATTTTTTTTTTAATTGATTTTGAAAATAGATATAAATGTCTGCATTGGAATTTGAATTTGAATTAAATTTGAATTTGAAAAAAAAATTTCAAAGTGAAATGGAAGTTTAAAAATTGGAAAAATGAAATTGTAGATTTTTTGAATTTAAAATATGAGCTCGTGCAAAGAGAACATGGCGACACACATTGCAAAGCCAATCAGACTGGACATGAACGAAAACAGTATGCCGGGCCACATGACAGCCAACGACAATTGAAATTAGTGGAATGGCCGCTGCCATGATATGGTTGGTCATTTTTGGGAAGGATTAGTGATGGATAAAGTCGACGATGCACAAACAAGACGTTAAATCGAGGACGTGCCTGGACGAAAAGACGGTTATGACACGTTAGAGTACCTAACTATCGCGTGGGTCCACAGTTCGCATGTCTTGCAGATGCGCAGGAGCAAAATTGTTTCTGCGCAAACGTCAATCGCAAATTGTGTGTACGCATTACACAAGTGCCCCCATGAGAATTCATGTATTTTGTGTCGATTTCTTGATGTCAGTTGCAGAACAATCGATTACTCACATCTAATCGACTTTAATGTCGATTCTTCTGTCGATTGTTCCTTGTTCTTTTTATATAACGAAGATTGGAATATCACTGTCCACAACCCATGTGAGACCGTGCATCAACGCACAACCCACATTTGGACCTCACTTCCGGTGAAAACATATTTAATTTCTGCAATTTTTAATAAATTGAAAATTGATTGTTTCGCGTTTCATGTTCAAATATATTCACTAACCGAGAAATTTGGTTGCGTTTAACTAGTTTCAGTAACTATTATGGAGCGGATATTTGGGAGAGCTCAATCTCCCTAATCTGTCAACTGAATCCAGTCAGTAACTAAGCCGTTCTATCAGTTTTGTTCAAAGAACATGGAGTACCAACATGCCAAATAAAACAAAGTCGAAGTTTTCTATCCTAAATCTTCGGCACAGGCAAATGGTTATTGTGACGGGCTTGAATCCAAAAACGTGTTAGTATCTCCGTCACACCATTTGTTGGTTGTTTCTGTCACGGTTGTAAGTTCAAAAGGGGTTTTCGCAATTGTGTTGTGGTCGAGATAAGCTGAACAAAACATCAACACCCAGCGGAGATATTCCCAAGAATAGTGGCCACCGGCAAGGAACTAGCTCCTTATATATAATTGAGAGCTGCGACCACAAATCTAATGAGAATCGCAATAAATCGATTATCGAAGAAAAATCTCGATTATCGATGCCATGGTAAAAATTGAAATCGAAATCGCATCTAGAAATGCATGTGGCCACGTAGCGGCCACCGGCAAGGAACTGGTCTCTCTTAAATTTCGAACTATAGATTGAGAACCCTTCATCGAACAAAATCTATTCGCACTTTCTCATCACTGGGCTACTAAATTTATTTAATCGAAGGAAAAAACATTTCGAGGAATGAATAGAAGACTATAGCTCCATGAAATAACACTCAGTCGTTTAAATTATTTCAATTTTCGAATTTTTAACCATAGAAATATTTTTAAATCTTCTCAGACCGTTCCATCATTTCCGTTATTTCACATTTTCTTAAAAAATTGGGATCTTTACAATTTCCAACTCCATAACACTCAATTGAAATAATGATATCTACACTTGGCTATATGACGATCATCTCTTTCTTTTCTTGGATTGATGCGGCTTCTTAGGAAATAGAGCAAAACCCGTAGAGAACGAATAGTTTCTTCAGGAGACTTGAATTTCATCATTGACCACAAATGACTGGATTCCCGGATGCTTGGGCTGAGTTTTGCATTCTTGAACCTATCTGTGACATATTCAGCCACTTTAGGCTGCTCAACTGTAGGACTAAACATAATCTTCGTTGGGTGAAAATGCGTAACAGCCCATTTAAATTGTGCATGTACGTTCAGGATTTGATCTGCGGGGGATTTAGCTTGAACAGTGATTCGAGTAGCAGATCTCTTTAAATTGGCACCCATACCATCACATGGTCGTTTTCCATGTGCAGTAGCAAATAAATGCCACTCTGCACGTATTTTGAAATCGTTGACATGTTCAATCAAATTTGCAACACTGAACCGGTGCTGGCCTGCACCATCAGTAGAGTAAATAGACTTAGTGACCTTGAATTTACTTTGCAAATGTTTGATTAATTTCTGGAACTCATAGACTGCGGCTGTGTTCTGCTCACGATGATTAGGCAATATTGCAATGGACCCATGTAAAAGTTGATTATCAAGTTTACAATAATATACAACAGTGAAAATTGTAGCGTGATTATTGTCTCAATGAAATGATTGGATGGCATCCTGTGCCACGTAGACGTAGTTCCCCGCAAAATCCATCTGAATAATAAATTCTCCTTCCTGTAAGTTGCGCTAACTCGAATAATTTATGGATGACCGTTGATTAAGCCGATTTGCAATTTTTGGCCTTTCGATTTTCTGGAAATCATTGAAAACTGCTGAATAGATTCTTTCCAGAATCTAATCAGTACTAAGTTACATGAAGACTCATCGATCAAAAAAAAAAACTACTGGTATGAGCATCAAAAGAAACGTCCCCATTTGGTACTTCAGCACAGCGTACTAAATATATTCTTATTCAATACTAGGGGGCTCCGCCCCTGCTCGCTCCGCTCGCCAGCCCGGGGGGGGGATTCGCCCCCCGCCCGCTTCGCTCGCTCCCCCCTTCGTAATAAGAAAAGACTACTTGTTGTCTGTTGCTAAACTTTTCGATTTGATGTTACATGCCAATTTGTTGACGACATTCTGCACGGGACTTCTTGATACATTATGTACGGTAACCTTCATTACCAGTTTTCACAGATGCCTAGTCCTCATGACGCAATAGGCAGCTGCCCACAATATATCTATCTACAATAATCCAGAATTCTTCTGATTAATCTTTCATCACCAGCTCTTATATTATATTGTAATGAATGTTCCTCCAGTACATTGTCCAATCCATCTTTCATCACTTTTTGTGAAATATGATAATATATATTCACCATATTCTATTCCATATCTATTTCATTCAATCCGGTGGTCCCCTTCCGGCTAAAAAGTGATTTTACGCAATTTCGGCATTCGAAGTTCCATCGATCAATACGACATAAAACACTGTTTCTTCTTACATAATTTTTTCATGTTCAAGTCTCGTTGGTCAAGTATCGCTTAATTGTCATCAAAATGAATTTCTATTCTGCGAACGATGGTTTTCGATTGAAGATTTCTGGATAAACAATGTTGACATAAACAAATCTGACATTTTTCTATTTCACAAGTGTCACCAATTATTTGTATTTTTAAGCCAGATAACGATCGACATCTTGATAATGCCACATACAAATGACCGTGACTGAAAATTGGTGCATTCTTATCCAAGTACAGCCCAACTCTATCAAACGATTGTCCTTGAGCTTTATTGATAGTCATAGCGAAGGACAACCGTATTGGAAATTGAGTTCGATGTAAAATAAACGGCAAATCAATTTCGTCTTTAGTATTCAATGTGATTGTTGGTATTGTAACTCTCCGGCGATCTCCGGTCAAAATGGTACAATATAATATTTTCGAAGTGATTCGTCTCACAATTAGTCTCGTTCCGTTACAGAGACCATCTGCTATACATATATTACGTATCAACATAACGGTCACTCCAATTTTCAACTTCAGTTTGTATTTAGGTAGTCCTGAAATATTCAATTTGTTGAGATATTCTGGCTGGAAACGTAACATAACGTCATCACCAGTACTGGCATCACTGTCAGTTGAAGTGGCTGTGTCTTGTCCTTCTATTTGGATCATTTCTAACAGGGAATTTCCTCAACACTTGTTCGTTCAACATATCAACTTGATCATTCAAAGCCGCCGAGAGAACACAGTTGGAAAGATTATCTTCACCAAAATTGTTGTTGTATACTGTCTCTATCACGTTTTCATAAAGAATATCGTCAGGCACTTCTAGTGTAACAATATCCCCATTTCCAATTTTGAGTAACCATTTATTAAAATATTGTTCGTTGATACGCATGTTGATTTTCAGACTGTAATGTTTCATTGAATTCCAAAACCCAAGATTTGTGACACAAGCATTCACAATTTGTGGGCGTCTTGCTCGCTTTACAATTGGTAAGATTTGTCGAAAGTCACCACCAAACAAAAAATATTTACCACCAAATAATTCGTCACATTTCAACGAATCCCGCAAAGTTATATCGATCATTCTTAAAGCTGTCGCCGGAATCATAGAGACTTCATCCCAAATGATGATATCCACTTCTGTCAAGTTTCTTTTGGCGCGTCTTGTGAGAAAGACTGGGTTTATCTCATCAGGAGTTTCTGGTAGATTTATCGGTAATTTAAAAAATCTATGAGCAGTACGTCCATTGGGTAATAGAATTGCAGCTATACCAGTCCGAGCTATTGACACGACATTCTTTCCTAGGCTTTTCCAATGATGATAGAGCGATTTATACAAAAACGTTTTTCCTGTACCTCCTGGTCCATCAAGAAAGAAGAGTTTTTGATTCTTCAAACAGTGAGTTATATCTAGGAATACTGTTGATTGATCATAATTGAATTTCCTTTGCATTTCTTGAGCCATTAGTGCATGCTCATTCATATTGTAGTCATCGTCGACTCCATTGAATGATCTTTCCAAATCAACTTCATCGAACCCATACGATAATAATGATTTGTCTTCACTATTCAATAATCGTTCGATGTCAGTTAGTACTTCTCGTTCTGTAGATTTCTCACATATAGACTCTTTATATTAATTCCAGAGACCTTTGACGTCTAAGTTATCGCAAGTAAGCAACAAATAGGCGAAACATTTCCGTATTGATCTTGGCATCATCGTTTCACAACATTCATCCAGCATCTCTTCAATATGTTTCGGACTGGAGATGAATCCCAATTTATAGGCTGCTTGGTAAAAAGTTGCACACACCGTTCCATTCACTGTTTTCAATATCTCAAATGACGTGGCTCCTTTACTATGTTGTAGTAACATCTTCAAAAAAAATCGTTCCACATCCTTAGGTGATACCGAATACATCCTGGTTACAGTTTTGTCCATTCCTCTCTATCGCTTTTGCCAGCATTTTTTTTTTTATGCCATGTAAAATATTTTGGAATTTCGGAATATATGTATTGATGTGCAGTTGCATCTACGGTATTTAATTAAAAATATGCAGTTAATTTAGTGATGTGTTGGCTGGAATTGACTGCCTCTTCTTCACATCCCTCTTCGAATTGTATATACTGTTGTCCTGGCAGATGGACTGGGAGCCTAATAACACTGTGACTCATAAATCGCAGGGGCATTTCCAATAGTCTCCACGCTGCTTCCATGGAACTAACGTAAGGCGAGTTAACATAATCATCAATTTCGTTTTTCACTAATTTAGCTTCTTTGACTTGTACTTTGATTCGCTCGCCCTTTTTATTCATATACTTATGTAGATATTTAACAGCCATGATTGATCCACAATATTCTACGTTGATATGACAACCGTATTTCAGGATTAAATATGGATTATATGGTACTACCATCGAATTATCAACTGGTATTAGTTTTTTATCAATCTTCCTCGTGTACATGTAACATTTACTCCTGTTATCTGAGCGTCTATATAACGGAAAACCATCCTTCTCAATTTTTGTTTCAGATACGAACTTTTTCGGAAATTTCTTTGAACATTTTTGTTCCATTTCATTCCAGCACGATGTTTTATTACTATGTGGGCCGTGCAACATATGCTTCATCACAAATTCAAATAATTTTTCATTTTCTTCTTTATCAGGGATTTCGGCACATATGAATTTATCGATAGCTTCCGGAGTCAACAATTTATTTTTCTTGCATAACACAAATATACAATGCGCGTGTGGCAACCCACGCTTCTGGAACTCAATGGTGCATGTATAACTCAAAATATCTCCAAACACACGACCTGATTTAATTTGGTCAATAAATACTATAAGTTTGATGAGAAATACTCGACAAACGATATGAGGAATGTCGGATACAGAAAAACCCTTTGGTAGTTGGTGCAGATAATCGAAGATTTCGTCCCATTTAGGGTTAGCAGTTATAGTGATAAATAGATCTGGGCGGCCTATTTCTCTCGTCATTGCCATAGCGTCTTGAAAATGCTGATATTTTGCTCTTGGACCGCTATCAAATGAAGATGGAAGTATTATTGCTTGCCCCAATCGTACAGCTTCAGAGGTATTCATTGAACTGCGTTCTATATGGTCCGTTAAACCTGGCAGTGTTTCTCTCCGGAATTGATTGGGATTTGCTCGATAATAATTCAAGCGATTCCATTCATTGACGATATAACCATACAAGATATATTGTTGGGTTAATTTCCCACCCATAGTAAAGGGATTGAAACGATCATTCCTCAAAACTCTCAATTGCCATCCATAATATTGAACAGCAGTAACTCGTCGTGGATTGCTTTTTATATTGTTGTTAATGTGGATAGAACATCCATGTTGACCGATGGGGAATAATACCGAAAATAACATTGGTTCGGCATGTTCGGATAATTTATGCATTCTCTGACATTGCACTGGATTTTTAGGATATATTCTAAATTCGATATCTTGTGGTACAGTTTCTTCTTCCCCAGTGATAAGAATTGCACCTACTTCAGTTTTCGCGCCAAGACCGGATGGTAAAGTATATCGCTGTTCTTCTAATGTACGACATTTGGATTGTTGAAAACAGTGTACTGGCGCTAAATTTCCGGTTTTCTTGTACATCTCAGATAAATTTTTGTAGGCGTTAGAATATTTATTCTCTTTCATAATCAGATGAATCATCTTCAGAATTTGACGGCTCGAATTGTCTCAATTTCAACGCTTCATTTGGTTCATATAAATAAATTTGCGCGTTTCGAGGGATTTCCCCTTGATTTGGGAGCAGACTTGTTGTCACCATTGCGTCAACTTCACCTCTAATTTTCATACATCCTAATCCACGATGATTGATTTCTTCTTTTGCGCAAAATGAAGCCATCGCGAATGAGTTGTTATAAAATCAGATATATTTATGGAAATTTTTTGCTCTGTTACTATTTGCCATAAACAATCTTCGTATTTTGTTAGGAAAAATTGGTAGACGATCCAATTCGATTTTTCCATTATGGCAGCAATTATGCTTGACTCTCCCACGTTCTAATCGAAATGATAATGCGCCGCATGAGGGACATTCTTGATCTAAAGCCCCAACATTCAAAATCTCTATATCTATGGTGCGCTTTTCACCGAGGTATACTCTACCACCACCTCTTTGCCTCTTCACTTTATTTTTTATACTATAATAATACTGATTTTGATTAGACGTTTGAATTTTTCGACTACTTCTAAATCGTTTATTCCTCAAAGATCTTTTTTCTTTCTGGCGATTGACCATCTGATGTGAGAGACATGATGCAGTTTTTCTTTTCTTATGGAGACTACTTCCAGAGTCTAATGATCCGTCAGACAGGGAGTATACTGCGCGTCGTTTACGAATGTAATATTCACGATTTCGTTGTTTTATTGCACTTTTATGATTCCGATTATATCGCCTTTTTCGGGCCGATCTTCGAATTGAAGGATCAGTAGGTGACAAGGGATGTTGAATGGAATGCGAACATGACGGTTGAATTATACTTCCGACATCAGACATGATTTCACCATATAAAGATTTCACCAAACCTAGTGAAAAAATACGACGAAAGTTAACCTGGATATTCATAATCGTATATTGAAATAATGAGTATCAAAGGTTAGTTTGCATCATTTCCCTGGAAAGTCTATAAATCTATACCAGACTCTGTGGCTACGAGCTTCACTGAACCTCAAATATCGAGAGAAGAATAACCACTCGAAAAAACTGAGACAATGCGAAAAATATTTTTGATAAGGACTTCAAAAGTCGTGTTTCAAATGAACCTCAAATATCGGTATAGCAGCAACCTCTCGAAAAAATGCTGAGCGATTCGAAAAAAATAAAAAAACAATCGAAGTAGGATGACATGTCCGATTGTGGGACACCTAAGGAATTTTCGTATACTTTCCCATTATCTTAAAGCTCAAAAATGGGCATATCGGGCCATCCGAGCCGAAATCTTAACTTTAAATGATGACAAATAGTGCAACTCGATACCAGCCACGTCCTCGTCGTAAGTTGTGGGTCACGCTAAGTGCTGGTGAGGCCCGTTTCAACCTCACCGGCATCCGGTCTTTCAGTCATCAATTTCCCGGGGCCCAGTAATATTACTGGGCTATTATTCATAAATTTATGAATATATAATATTAATAATTTAGTGATGGAAGATGGCCATCGGAGGTATTAAAGACCATCTTATACCGTTAAACCATATATATGGTGGTATATGGGTATTGACATGAAGACTGGCGGCCCGGGGACGTACGTCCTCGGTCCGGGAGACGCATAACGCACCACGAGAATGTAATATGTCGAGTTCAAACTTTTAGAATTAATTTTGAATTAATTTCACTCGACCCCGGACGCGGGGTGGTGCCCAACTTTAGGAATTTAAGAGCCCGCCGTATGTTTAAAATTTTTACATGTTATTGGGCGCATTTTGAACACATTCCGCCACCCACGGACCCGATTGGTGAAGAGGGACGTATACTTTCCCATTACCGAATTTTCCGTGTTTCTCAATCGATTTAAACTCACAGAACCATATTTACAATAGAAATTTTGCCGAATAACTACTGACACTCCAAAATGGCTCCAAATGACGGGGCTTTGGCGTAGTGGGTAGAGTGTCTGCCTACTATTCTAAAGGTCCCGCGTTCGATTCCCGCTCACTGCAAATATTTTTTCTGAAAAATATTTTCTCACGGACTCCGACCGATGGCAGGAACTTTCCGTGTGTGCTATCGGCGGTATCCATGAAGTGAGACCGTGAGCCGGGACCGAACGCGACCCGTTGCGCGGGGGGGGGGGGGGGGGAGGGTTCCATCGTAGACGCCCGCCATCGTATCACAGGGGTTTCTGGAGGTTTACCCTGTGATTAGAGATACGATGAGCTGAAATGGCGAAGTCGGCCCCAGCCGCAATGGGTGGGTACTCTGATCCGTAGTATTGCCCATGAAGTAATGCCTAACAGCGGTTACGTGGGTGGATACGAATAGAGCAAGAATAGAAAAAAAAAAAAAAAAAAAAAAACTCCAAAATGGCGAATTTGATTTCTTCAATATTGAACGCATATTTTATTTTTTTTACCATGATATTTTGGTTTTTATTTCGCGTTTTTGATGGTCGATGAAAAATGAACAAAAATTACATCATAATTCTACAAACGGCACAATTAAAATCAGAAATGCTTAATTATGTTTCTGTTAAATTATTTATATTAATTTCTTATCGAAGTTGAATGTGTGCCACAATTAGAACTTCATCTGACAATGTTGTATTTTGAGGATCTTCTAAATTTTACACTCAAAATTGAATCTCTATAACGCCTAAAACGACGAAAAATTACATACACGATATTTACCAATAAAACTCTAATTATTTTGAGTTTCAATGTACCGTTGATTCAAAATAAAACCGTCCAAAGGTGACGGATTTATGCCTTCTCCTACGCAAAATTCTTACTTTAAAAATTAACTACTCAAGAATTTGTCAAATTTGCAATGAAAAAAAAAAATTTTTTGAAATTTGAAATTCAAAATAATAAATTACAAATTAATAATTTGTAGAATGCATAATTTTTTTAATTTGAAATGTTTGAAATTTTAATTCTTTTAAAATCACGTTTTCATTTCTTAATATCACGTGTTTTTCTGATGTGATCCGTTACGTCCATACTGCGGCACCACGTTTTCATAAATTGCACAATTTTTACATCAATTTCGATACATACAAACAATTTTAATCAGAACAATGGAACTTAAAAGTCATAAATACATAAACAAAAGTGAGCCATGGCCAACTTCGTTACAAATAAACAGTTACAAGAAAATTGCAAATTATTTTTTTTTCTAAGTAAAAATTAACCTCCAAATCTCACTTCTGAATTGATCCTACGGGCATTTTAAATATGGATTCACCAACAAAAGGAACTGAGTTTACGGAGCGTGAGTTTAGTCTATTTATTATTTGTGAGTTTTTGAAAATACACGAGATCCCTAATTAATTCGAAAAACATATTTATTACATCATAGTACTGGATGACGACATGCACAACTTAATTTTAAATCCTGTTATGGATTGGCAAAGCGATGTGGCAGAATATAATCAAAATTACATAAGCGGCATGATAACCAACTTAATAACACATATGCGTCTTCTGGTTCCTCGTCTGCCGTGGCATACAACGGAAAGGTCTTTATTATTTTGCATTATCTGTTTTTTCTGTCAAGATGAAACAATTTGGACAATGTGTGTGCGTGTGTGTATGCCTGGAGCAATGCTTGATCGACAGTTGGTTGTGGATCAACATTTGCGCGCACTTGATCGGAAGCCGACCGCGATTTGAGCGCAAAATCGATCAAGTGGCGATTTTGCGCCAACTTTCTCAATTTCGAGTTTTTTCTAGAGATTCATTTTTTTCTATTTCTGCTGTTTATGAAATTACTAACATTTTTTAAATAATTTTATGAATTCTGAAATTATGATTTTATATGAAACTATGAAAAAAAGTTATAGAACAAAATTGTCATTTTTCTTTTATGTAGGCGATCAAATAACGGTGGAACGACGATCAACTGCGCCCACATGTTCACCACGTATGGGTGTGCGCGTGTATGTATGTATGTAGGTGTGTGAGTGTGCTGAAGTTTGCGTGCGTATATGTGTATGCGTGTATGTGTGTGTGCGTGTATATGTGTGTAAGTGTCACAATTGAATTTGCTCTAATTTATGTAATTATTACAGATTCTGCCGTACCTTATTTCAAAAAATTTTAAACAACAATATTCAATACAAAGATGGTAAAATGCTGAAAGCTGAGAAACAGAAAGAGTCATCAAGGAAACGGAAATATAACAAACTAAAGGAAAAATGAACGGACAGTAAAAGGAATCGTTTTATGTGAAAATTATAACACGATCCACTTAAACTTCATTCGCTTTTTGCACCGCCCAAAAAGACAAACCTATTTCAATAAAAGAAAACTCGAAAATCAAGTAGCATGTGTGCTTTTATTGTGCATCAATCCAGTCCAGACAGTTTTTAGGGATACCCTCGAAATCAAAAAGAATACATTGCATCAGTATAAAAAAATGATAGAAATTACACTCGCACTCATTCGTGGACAAGTTTTTTTTGACGCAAATTTACTATGAATTTTACCTCAATTTTCAAATGAATTCTAACCAACTAAATAACACATGCGTCTTCCAGTTCCTCGTCTGATATGACCAACGGTCATATCAAAGGTCGTTATTATTTTACATTCGCTTCTTTCAAACAAGATGAAAATAATTAAACGGCGCGCGCGCGTCCCTACCGGATTGATCGCCAGTTGATTGAGATTCAGCATCTGCACACAATTGATTGCAACTTGAGCGCAAAGTCGATCAAGTAAGGATGTAATACAAAGATGATGAAATTTTTAATGCAGAGAAAAAGAAAGAATCATCATGGAAGCGAAAATCTAACAAACCTACAGAATTTTCCTTTTTTGTAACCTTCAAAAGAACTAACTTATTTCAATACAAACTTGACATTCAATTAGCACGTGTGTTCATTACAATTCATATCAATTACACGAAACATATCAATAACACCTTTATTTATGAAAAAAAACCGCTCGCGGGTTGGCGAGCGAAACGAGCAGGGGGCAAAGCCCCCTAGTTTATGAATAAAATTCTATTATCGTCGAAAATACAATATCCGGAAAATGAATTTGTAACGTGCGTCCTAAATACTCTTTCAATAGTGTATTACATTGTGCTTAGTTTCCGTTTTCGTAATTTTCTCACCAATTTGACACTAATTTGCTGTGAATTTTGCCTCAATTTTCAAATGAATGACACTTTCTTTTGATCATGTTCGCACTTCTTTTTGTTTACATACGTGTGCATATTCGTAATTCAATTTTAATTTCCATTTTCAATTTCAATCATCCGTTAAGTTACACATGGCTTCATTCGTGTACTTTATAAATAGATTATTTTTCGAATGGCCGTAGCTCCTTAATTATGCAAATTACACAAAAAACGCATAAAACATAAAATGTGTATTTTTGCATGGGGAATAACTTTTGTTATATACATTTTCTGCTAACACCACTATTACATGCACTATAGCGTTATAAACAATTGAAATTATTAATTACTATATAAGGACTGGACCATTTTCACCGAAAATCTAATCAGGTCTTAGTTACGTGGACTTAGTTAACGCATCCATTGAGACATCAGGAACCTCGATCGCATTATTCGTTCCCGAGAAATCGTTGGATATAATTTTTGACCACATACGTACCTAGTAACACACATACACATACAGACATTTTGTTAACAATGGCCTAGAAATGTTCGCAGCACCTTGAAACGTAGAGATAGAATGGAAAATCGACTTTTCATTTTCGGGTGCAAAAACAATAACTTCCCCTATCGGGAAGTTAACAATACAATTTGTTAAGAACAATTAACCATGGGTATTGGCAAAAAAGTCATGGAACGACAAAGGTGTATTTTTACGTGTGAAACGACTTGCATTACAGCCTTTGTTTCATATTTCGAAGCGCTCTTGCGATAGAGCGATCTAAACAATTGAATTTGTTAATAACTATTAACTATCGGTGTTATGACCAAAGGGTCTGAATATAAATAATTCCGTTACTGTCTCTTCGAAGCATAGCACACATTCAAATTCACATTTTTTCGTCAAAGGAAATCATTGTCTTAGGACATAAATCACACTCTCGACTTGGCACTTCACCTCTCAATGGAGAAATGCTGCAGACTAGAAATTTCAAGTCAATTCTGTTCTTTTCCAATCCCTTAATTTATGACCGCACAAACACCTCCAATATCTCCGAAACTGAGATTTATGTTAGTATTTTTACGTTGAAAGAGCCATAAAATCTCGCTGATTCTTTCGTCACAGGGTAAATTGTTAACACATGTGTTGATGAAAGCAAAGGCCTCAGTCCTCGTGGACTGGCCCTTCAGGCCCAATACTAGCCAATCAGAAACTACCAAACAAACTCTCCACCCTCTATCAGACTTCCAATAAATAAACTCCCAATAAAAGGAAACAAAACTAATGAAACATCCGATGAGAAATCCCTATGACTCCCTTCTGAAACTTCCCACATTTTTGAACACATAAAAAGAACAATCAGAGTTAGTGTTGCTCTAACAACCGCGGTAAAAACAGCTAGATAGAGAATCAGTGAATGCGAAATTAAATTCATACCTTTGAATAACTTACATTAAATTTTTAAATAAGTTACTTTCGCATACATATAAACAATCTAAATATTAATTAAAGTAAGTCAATTGTGTTAAGTTCAAACCAAAAACATTGAAGGATTAAGTGTACCTGTGTAATTAGTGATAACAAACAGACTAAAATATACGTGAATAAGTTTGTGAACATAAAAAATTGGTGTTCATGTCCTTTTTTTGTTTAGTTGATGTTCTCCTTTTTAGAGTTTAGAATAATTGACTGGAAGGTATAGAACTGTTTTATTTTTTTTGTGAATTTGAGTGAACTCTTAACAATCGGTGTTAATAAAAAAAGTTATACAACATCAAATATGTATTTTCGTGGGTGGAACAAATTTCATTGACTAATTTGTTTCGTATTTTTAAACGTTTTCATGATGCAGCGGTATGAACAACCTTTTTTGGTAATAGCGATTAACTATGACTGTTAGAACAAAAAGTCATACAATATCAAATGTCTGTTTTTACGTGTGGAACGACTTTCGTTAAACACTTTGTTTCGCATCTCCAACCGTACTTGCGACAGAGCGATCTAAATAATTGAATTTGTTAACAACTATTAACTATCGGTGTTAGCAAAACCAGTTATACGACATCAAATATGTATTTTTGTGTGTGGAACAATTTTCATCAATTAAATTGTTTCGTATCTTCAACCGCTCTCACGCCGCTGCGATATAAACAATCTTTTTTGTTACTAACAATTAACAACGGGTGTTATAAAAAAAAGTCATAAAACGTCAAATGTGTATTTCGTGGCGGGGAATGTGATAATTAGACGAATTTGTATGATTATCGCTGTTTTACGGAATCAATATTTTACGTCTTACCTACCTGCGTAAAATTAGTTTCCGCTTAATGGATTCCTACCTTAAAGTCAAACATCTCCCAATGGTTGTCCGATCAAACGCATTTAAGTATAAAATTTAAAGGTACTTTTCTAACTAAATAAAGTGCATCAAATGCCACAATTTTGGATATAAACAATCTTTATTCCAATTAGTTGAAAGTTTCCAACAATGCCTTTCGATATTAATTTTTTTTAGGATTCCAATAATTTTCAATGTTATTTTAAGGAGAGAAAAGGATTTTATTCCATGGTACGAAATTTATTAAAAATGAAAATTGATGTTCCCGCCAAGAAGTAAATGATTTCAATTGGTACGATACCTTCTTCTATCTAATGATTTTTCTTTGTGCTCACTCTTACAATATTTTCTAATTATATTTTCTGCGCTTCCAGGTCGCCGAAATCCAGTAAATTTTGTTTATCCAATATATATATATGTATATATATAGTCACTGATGTAAATTCACTTTCCTTGAGTTTCTAAGTCTTTGGTTAGCTAACAATTCACTAACTAGGCTCCGGTTTACTATTTAATTTGGTTTGTAAAAGTCAATTGTCTATTGAGTAAATTCCAAAGTTCATGAAGTATATCCAAAAGTTTTTCTCATATTTATTATAACAGAGTCTTGTCGCACAACACAATTGACACGAACCACGAAGATGGGCGTGATTATCCGTATCTATACTGCACTTCGATCCGGGGGTAAATCGCAGAATTTTAAGGCACAGGCTACCAATTCGAAAGCCTCTAAGTTTGGTACCGTTAATCGAGGGATGAAATTCGGAGCGAGCAATTTCTTATTGATTGACCGGATCGAATAGAGGAGTCAAGCGGAGAATTACTCGATGACTCCGCTAGCGTGACTGACTAGAATCCTCACGTCTTGGTGGTGTTCCGGTGTTCAGAAAATGCATAGTCAACATCTCCTGGACACACATGCCTATCCATGAGGATTCTAGTTGTGGTGGACTGTTAAAAAATGCGCTTCGTTTGCTGGGAACATGCGGTGGACGGTCGACTTCGGACCATATGACTCGGTTAAATCTAAGTCCGAAAGGCAACGCAATTTAATTTTGTTTTAGTTACATTTTTGTATATAACAGGAACAACTTTCATTCAACACTTTTTTTCGTAGCTCAAACAGTTCTTGCGATAGAGCGATATAAACAATTGAATTTGTTAGTAATAATTGAACGAATCATTTTTCGCATAAATTGTTCCTTTCAGACCTGGAGAATGGTAAATCGTGTCGATCAAAAAAAAAACGTAAATTGCTACGTTGGTTTCTTCGAAAACGTTTAACAAAGTTTTTGGTCACACACACACACACACACACATATAAACACTTTTCGGAACACGACTCAGGAGGATGTGAAACGTCGAGAAAAGTGAAAATATCATGAAAATTTCACTTTCGATTTTCGGGGTCATTACAATAACTTCCCTATATCGGGAAGTTAAAGAGTCAGAAGGACGTGAAAACTTCACATTTAATCTTTTCCGTGAAATAATTGATGAATTATGAGCACTAACGAAAAACATCACAAAACACGAAATATTTATTTTGCAATATGGAATATAATTTGTCGGAGATCGTTTTCCGTATCTACAATATTTCATGAGATACAGCGTTCTAAACAATTGAAATTGTTAATAACAATAGAACTAATTGTTATCTCACTTTGACACTTCGTTCCGGCCTAGTCACCATGGAGAGACATCGATAAAAAAAAGAAAAGTTCGAGTTCGATTTTCTGTCTAAGATAATCAATTAATTAGGTTTTTTTATACTCAGTGAAGGGGTTTCCGCCTAACTTAGCCCTGATTAGATTTTGAACATAATCGACACAGCGATTTTATAGTTATTAACAAATGAATTGTTTACATCGTTGCGTCGTGAGAACGATTGAAGATACGGAAAAAATTATTTAATGAAATTTGTTCCACACACAAAAATACATACTTAATGTTGTGTAACTTTTTTGGCTGTCACCGATAGTTGATTAGTATTAACAAATTCAGCTGTTTAGATCGCTATATCGCAAGAACGGTTAGAGATACGCAACCATGGGTCGAATGAAAGTCGTTCCACACCTAACTAGTGGTGTGGAACTGTGTGTGCCCCATACATGTGTGGGGCACAAACAAAACTTCCCGAGTTGGTATTTCAGTACAGCATAAGCATGCAATCATGGTGATGAGCAAACTCAACAGTGATATCAATAATTGACCCTTGCGACTAATAATTACTGTACGCGATCGATTTAGTTTGATTTTTAAGCCGCATAAAAATATTCAACTGGACTTCTAGTTCTACTCGCGATATGGTTTAACCTATATTGAAAAAAGTACTGAATGTGCAGTTTTTTATACGGAACGACCCTGGTGATATGCATTACTGTCGTATTACAAATTGCTCGGACGACCATACCTCCTTAATTATGCACATTATGGAAAAACGTCATTCTGCATAAAATACGCATTTTTATATGGGGAACAACTTTTCTTATATAAATTTTGCGGTAACTCTAATAGTTAATGCAATAGAACGTGATCAACAATTGAAATTGTTAATAACAATATACATACTACACCAATTTCACCCAAAATCTAATCCCCTCTAAGTTACATGAAAGAGCGTCGATTCCAATATTGACGGTCTCGATAGCTTCATTCGTTCGTGGGAAACCTAGGATCAAAATTTCGGAAACACACATACATCCAAACATACACACACACACACACACACAGATTGTCTGCCTACTATTCTAAAGGTCCCGCGTTCGATTCCCGCTCACTGCAAATATTTTCTCACGGACTCCGACCGATGGCAGGAACATTCCGTGTGTGCTATCGGCGGTATCCATGAAGTGAGACCGCGAGCCGTGACCGAACGCGACCCGTCGCGCCTGGGGGGGGGGGGAGGGAGGGTTCCATCGTAGACGCCCGCCATCGTATCACAGGGGTTTCTGGACGTTTACCCTGTGATTAGAAATACGATGAGCTGAAATGGCGAAGTCGGCCCCAGCCGCAATGGGTGGGTACTCTGATCCGTAGTATTGCCCATGAAGTAATGCCTACCAGCGGTTACGTGGGTGAATACGAATAGAGCAAGAGTAAAAAAAAAAAAAAAACACACACACACAGACATTGACTCAGAATTTTTTGGGGATTATTTTAGTACCTTTATTATATCAGTTACAGGTCGAAATGAAAAAGTTCGACTTCGGGGTGATTACAATAACTTCCCTATCGCCGAGTTAAAAATTTATTTTATAGATTTTTGTTTCCGTTTATTCTTTAACCTCATAATCCAATACCTTTCATAAATTTCTCGTTCATTGAATCACGATTGGTGATGTAGCTTTGTCCCTCTCCCGTGGTTCTATGTGACTCCAAGAAATGCTGGCCACGTGGGACTCATGTATTAATTTGCTTCATTAACTAACCAATTGATCTTAATTTTAGTATGAATGATGTCCAAAAAAAGAACTAAAATTTTGTACTAAATTAATGGACCTTTGTGCTAATTATTTAATTCTCACTAAGTATGTACAGCAGTTGGTGAATTACTTGCACGTGGTGATTTGCTCAATATATGAATTCGAGGTTATGGGTCCTCCTTGACATTAAATTCCTCCACAATAATCAGTACGATTTCAGAGTGATCTTCCCTGTTCATTTGGTACTCGGTGATGATGTTACTCAAAAACAGTGATAAATTGAGCTCCCTAACTGTATGGTTTATTCTGGATGTGACCCGTGAAAAATGCACGTGTAATCTCAACTCGTGATATAACGATAATGGCCGATAGACCGCGTGGGATACATCGATGCAAGCGTCGATAACTTGCTCGATGAAGAAGGAGAGGGCCGGCATTGATAGCTGATGGGGGTTTGGTAGTGTGCGCACGCCCATTGATTCATCAGTGCCAGCACGGCCGGCGGAAGGTGGGTGGTGAGGATTTACTGATTTTCATTACGATCAATGTTATTACTCCATTTAATTACGGCTCATTTCGTTACAAACTAAATTCATTACAATATAGTTTCATTACACTACACTTTCATTACACCACAAATTCCTTCCATTATAATTTCATTACAACATACTTTCGTTACCGCCCATAATCATGAGTCATAAATAAACACCACTATATTAGATTTTATATGAGAAATACCATTACCATCAATACAATTCAACGTCAGTTCATAACACACAAATTCATTCCTGATTAATCTCATTAAATCACTATTCAGGACTATCATTAACGGCAATACCATTAAATGCCAACTCATAAACATCAAAACCACTCGATGAACCAGATCCAAATTATTACAGACTAATATTGTGGGCAACTCCCCGCAAATACTCAATAACATCAGTCTCCTCACTCCATTCCATAACAACTGCACTCAATCGAGCTTCATAATCCACAATTTTTTTGCTTTTGCGCCTCATAACAAACCTACCAGCATTAAACTGCTCCCAAGTAGTCTCCGTTAATGGCTGTTCCACTTGCATAGCATGGATAAATTTTCCCAGCTGCTCATTCTTTTTACCAACACGTTGGTGGAAGGCATTATGCCACCCTTCCATTGAATTATTGTGAGATCAAACGAGCCCGCCGAAGGCGGGCGAAGTTTGATCGAAATTATACGAAGAGTCTCGTTCGAAGAAGATATAATATTGTAGTCATGTTTATCATGCTTACATCACAACGTTTCCACGCATAATTGGAATTTTCCCGCGCCATGCGCCACCTGGCGTCATTCATTCACTGTAACCTTCATATTGTTTTGTGTGTTATTCGTGAATTATCACATATTATAATGAAGATGATAGGGGGATATGATTTTTTTTTTTTTTTTTTTTTTTTTTTGGGAAATGAAGGGAGGGAGATTATCATCTTCGAACGAGACTCTTCGTATAATTTCGATCAAACTTCGTTTGATCTCACAATTATACTGTGAGTCTCGTTCTCGATGATAATAATATTGTAGTTTTTTAGAGGGTGTGATAATTCCCTTTGATTATCGATCGTTTTGTTATTTCAAACAAGATATTTCTATTATTTATTCTTGAAGAGTATTACAAAGTTCTTACATTTTTAGAAGGCATTGATAATATCGACATCTATTTCATTCTAGAATTGCACGTGCGAATTCATCATTTGGTGATTCGATAGGTCTACTGTAAAATCTGAAAAAAGTTTGGGACCCTCGGGACCACCCAGCAGATTTTCTTATTGTATCAATGTCTACTCCTCTTTTGTCTGCAGCAGATACAGCTGCATGTCTCGTGCTGTATGCTGTAAACTTATCTGTATCAATACCAGTTTTACCCAATAAACTTTTTATCCAGTGTCCAATTGTGTCGGACTTAGCTGAGTCATGTGGTTTAACCGACGAAATGAAAAGGTACTTCGCTTTTTCACCTCTCAAGGCCCGTGTCATATTCAAATATTCTAATACTAAGGAAGCTACACATAAATTTGGTCTTTTTGTGTAAAAGGGGAGTATCAACTCAGGTTGAACAGAACCTGCTTTTGAAGTTTTGATTAGATCAGTGATTTTTATGTTCAGGCCGAGAGGATTAACAGAAATATTTCCTATGTTTATTAAAGCCAATGTTTGTAATCTCTGTGCTGTCGTGAGCGCTAACAGAGTTGACACTTTCTCCGAAGCTTCTTTCAACTTCAGTTCTTTCAGGGGAGCAAGTTTTTCCATATAATCTAGTACAGGTTTAACATCCCAAGTGGTTGTATATTTGGTTTTGGTAGGTTTTTTCCTAAAGACACCTTTGAAGAAACGAGCAATAAGTCCATCTTGATTGATATTATTGATTGAAATTAGAGAAATTGCTGAGCGGGCGGTATTGAGCGTACTGTAACTAGCTCCTTCCTTGAATTTTTGAGTTAAAAATTTTATAATATCTGGATTTTTTGTATTATAAAGGTCTAAATTATTTGTGTGGGCAAAGTTCCACCATGCTCTTAGGCCACTTTCATACTGTTTTCGAGTAGATTCTGCGATAGAATTCTCATACATATCAATCGATTCTTCATTAATTCCTCGTTTCAGGAATGCTGCCCTGATAATTTCCCTGCCACCAATGAAAGGTGGGATGACAGCGGATGAACTTGGTCTCTGAAAGGGGATTTCAAGAGAAAATTACTTGGCTTGAATGTGATTGTGGGTTCAATTAAAAGACAGGTAAAGAGAGGGTACCAGGGTTGAGAGGGCCAATGAGGGACCACCATTACACCCATTGCTTTATCATTAATAATTTTCCTTAGGGTACGCAGGATGAGTGCGAATGGAGGAAAGGCATAGAAATATTCGTTCTGCCAAGAAGTAGTGAGAGCATCAATCAAATGGGCTTCTGGATCTGGAAATCGCGTATTACGTGATGCAGCATCCGCTTCCACATTATCAGCTGAACGAATATATGAAGCCCTCAGCCAAATTCTCCTCTCTTCGCACCAATCCCAGATTTTTCTGGATACTTCGCTAAGGTGAGCAATAGCAGTGGTATTGTCTAAACGTAATAATACCTCACAATCATGTAAATTCGACGCAAAGCATTTTAATGCTAAAAGCGCTGCGTATAATTCTAAATAATTAATGTGAAATTTCTGTTCTTCCCCATTCCAGAACCCAGAGGCCCTTGTTCCATTGCAGAAACATCCCCAACCTGTCAAAGATGAATCAGAAAATATCTCTAGACAAAAGTTCTGAGTCCGAATTAATTGTGAACCAATAAGAGTATTCTTTTTCCACCATTCAAGGTCCTCACCCATAATTTTGTTGATATAAATTTTCCCCTCATAGTCTCCTCCGGCAAACTTTAGGGAAAGAAATTTTTGTCTCTCTAGTCGATTGCAATGGATAAATGCATAAGCAACTGCTGGACACGCTGATGTTAATACTCCTAGTAAAGTTGCGAATTCCCGAATTTTATAATTATTTCCCACTTTGAACTTATTTATGAGCTCTATAATTAGTCTCTGTTTTTTATCTGTGAGATTTAAAGAAAAACTAACTGAATCGATGATGAATCCCAAATATTTGCACTTTTGGCTAGCGTTTAAACAACTGTTTTTATAATTTATAATAAATCCCAGGTGTTCCAATACTTGCAGAGCTTCTCTCATATTCTTATTGCAGAGTTCTTTTGAATTATTAATGAAAAGAAAATCGTCTAAATATAAAACCAAATACATTCCTTTTCTCCTCAAAAAGTTCACCACTGGCTTCATAATTTTGGTAAAAACATATGGGCTCGTCGATAGACCGAAGGGAAGACAAGTAAATTGGAAAAGTTTTCCTTCAAATCGAAATCGGAGAAATTTCTTGTGCTCTTCATGGATTGGAACTACGAAATATGCATCCTTCAGATCTAACGTTCCCATAAAAACGTCTCGAGAAATTAATCCCACAACTGTTTTCACATCTTCCAATTTGAAATGAAAAGTTTCGACAAATTTATTCAAATGTTTTAAATTGAAGATAAACCTGAAGGATTCATCCGGTTTTGGGATGAGGAAAAAAGAAGATAAGAATTGGTTTTCACATGGTTCACATTCCTCGATAGCACCTTTTTTAAATAATTTATCTATCTCAATTTTGAGTTGCTTTGTCTCATCATTAGAAAATATTCTTCCTTTTGGGGGATATTTTTGTATCGGTGTTCTTGCAAATGGGATTCTATAGCCATTTATATAATCTAGAATTGATTTATCAGTTGTAATGTTCTGCCAAGTTTCTCTGAAGAACGATAGTCTACCCGCTGGATTCTTTACCTGGATTACTTCCTCGACAATGGTCGGCTCCTCGTCCGAGCTGAGGACCTGGCTGGAGTTTGTATTTCAGTACGTGTTCCCCTCTTGAACCTGAAGGACTGAGGTTTCTTCTGTTGACCCGCCTGCCTGTATGATGGAGGCGGGTATTTCAAGTTTCCCTGGTCTCGATTTTTGGCGTTTATTTTTGGTTTATCCTTAATGTCAGAGCAGATCTTCTCAACTTCCTTGACATCCTTTATTTTATCTCTAAGGTTACCACCATAAAGCCATTCGTCCGAGACCAGTGAATCAGCAGTTGTTTTCATATTTTTCCCGAATTGGGGGGTAATAAATGCCTTACGAGCCACCGATTGTCGATGGAATACCTCGGTTAACATCTGGCCAGTATGGCTGAGATAATCAGTGAAGACATCTTCATCGAGTCCTTCCTCCGGGGGATCTACCATCATAGAAAGGGCGGCGCCTAGAGCTGCCAGCGCTGTCCCAACACAATTTTGAGTCTCCACAAAGTGTTCATCTCTTTTCTTTGCTATGTCAGTAAGAAGAGAGATCAATTCTATGTTGATTTTGGGAGCCTCTGTGTACAATTCACCCTTTCGGTTATACAACTCCAATATCTCTTTTTTATTTTTCTCCGGAAGTCCTTCTTTGATCCATTTCCCCCAGGAATTCACCAATGCTGAGTGATATTTTACCTGTCTGAAATGATTATCGTTTAATTCCAGTCCCAGTGCTTTCAAGATAGCCTCATCTGCCGAATCGTTGTTAGTTTCCTCATTTGATTCATTATCTTGAGGAATCTCCTTTGGTGATTCTCGATTGTTATCCTCACGATTTTCTTTATTCATACCCCCTGTAAGGAGAGAGTAAACTCATCAAGAAAAAGAATTCATGAGGGGGCACTTGTTGTGCTAGTGAAATTGTACTCTTGTTGAGTTATTTTCACGATATAAAACCCCTATCAGATTCGTATGGATTCTGATTCTCAATTCTCGTGTGGAGAAATTGAGTATTATATCTTTATTTTTATCCGAGGATAACAATTTATTACTCACCATCAACCTGAACGTCATCAGCTTTTTTAGCTGTATTTTGATTCGACGCATTTTGTTGTACCAGTGACTCAACAACCTTTGTTAGGTTAGATAGTTGGTCCTGTAAATTTGTGTATTTATCCTCCTTCCTCTTCTTATGTCGATCATCCCTGGAACTCGAGCGTGATCTTGAGCGTTTTCTTTCGTGGTTTGACATCTTTCGATGATGAAAAACTTATTTTTTGAATTAATTTTATTGGCGATACGTTGGAAAACGTTTCGATGCGTTAGCACAACGAAACAATATGAAGGTTACAGTGAAGGAATGACGCCAGGTGGCGCATGGCGCGGGAAAATTCAAATTATGCGTGGAAACGTTGTGATGTAAGCATGATAAACATGACTACAATATTATTATCATCGAGAACGAGACTCACAGTATAATTAGTCCCGGGATCATGATTAACCAGCGCGTTGTAACAATTCCATAATTCCACAGAATATCTCGCTGTTTTGATTCTATTCCGACGATGAATACAGAGCCAAGTCTCTCTGAAGTATTTAAGGAACTCCTTGAAACCCTTAACGTTGTCGAGGTAATAAGGACTACATACCAATACATCATAAGCATCACCCACTCGATAAGGAGGTACGAAAGCCAGGGCCATATGTATTTTCATATTAAATGCAAAATCATCATCAGTGTTATAGCAATATCCTTCTATATGTGCTCGCTCGTTTCGATGACAGGAAAACATACACCAAAGGTACAGACTTGAAATGCGGATGTCCAGTGGTATGATTGTCTTGTGTAATTCCACCCTGTATCGGGTAGAGTTGAGAAAAAATTATTGGAACCGATGAAAATGTCCCATCCGACATCCAAATTCTCCATTGTCCAATATATAATATAACGACTCTTACTACTTTTACTGTCGTATAACAAAAAATCATCACCTTGCAAAGTCTTCCTGCATGATTCTGGAATATCTAATCCACTTAAGGAATTCGGATTCAGTAACTGTGGATTACACTTTCGACGTTGCCGTTGAACCATTCTCTTCAATGTATCTAAATGAGGTACCTGTAGAAATGCACTCCTGGAGGCTTCTGCCATTACCTCACCAACAACAACAGTGGAGGCCTCATTACTACCGTATGCCCTCTTCTTAATCTTGTTGATTAATCTACGAGCATTGACTTTCGCCGCATTAGCGACGTGCTCGTGTTCTGCGACTGACAAAAGAGTACCTATAATCAAAAATCCAAAATTAAGTTGTTTTGTGTGCTGAATACGAACACACAACATCATTTATTCACAAATAAATAATAAATTAGCTAACTATAACTAAACACAACATAATAATGACCTATCGTTCTATTCTGCAGACGTCGTACGAGCGAGAATATTACAATGATGTCTAGTGGAATATTCAATACATCTCCACAAAACCACTTCAGTCGTTGGATGTTCACGCAAACGATTCAATAAATGTCCTCCCACAAGAAGCATTTTCCTTTCCCTCGTAGTAAATACAAGTCGTAGCGGTATTGTTACTTCCGTACAATGAATGGGACGAGTGACGAAAATATTGATACCAACGCAATGAATCCTTATACACCAATAAATTTATTCCCCACCTTCCAACCGTATAAAAATCAATATATTGATTGCCAATTCGGAGAAATCCCGTTAGTAAAGGTGATCAATCAACTAATCGTAACCAGTATTTATACCAATAGATTAATCAACGAATCGTAATAAACGACGGTAATACCTGTAATGAAGATTATCGTAATGAATTATTTCGGTAATAAATAATTCTGTAGTGAAATGCCGCTGTAATGAAGAATACTGTGATGAAATGTCCCCGTAATAAATAATACTGTAATGAGTAGTCCCCGTAATAAATGATACTGTAATGAACTGCCCCATAATGGATTTTACTAATGAATTGTAATAAATTGTAATAAAACATCGGCATACCGGTGGTGAGGGTGGTGAAAACCACTCATGGTAATCTGAGATGGGTGGCTCACCACATATGGTCCACCCCTCGGCCACCACCCATGGCAATTTACTGATCCCCCGGGCCTGAGTGCCGGCCCAAGGAGGGCAAATTATGCCCTCTTATAGAGGACGTGATGATGAACATTTTAAGGGAAATACTGAAATAAATCGGTTCAATATTCAGGGAGATATTGCGCAAAAACAAAAAAAATGAATCAAGTTTTCTCCCAAACTTATGCGTCGCTCGAGCTGAAATTTGGAACCGTGTTAGAGGGGCTGAATACCACTTATTGGAGGAAATTTGAGATTTTATAAAATAATGTTCCCCGTATATGAGTTCAAATTAGTAAATCCAGGTGCCACAAATGACCCGTTCACAGACAAACGGCGAGCTCAAATTTTGTATTTTCACTTTTCAGACCACTCTAGACTATTCCCATATGGAATTAAAAAACGTGAAAATTGATCTAGGACAAAGCTTCTATTCGGAAGCAAAAATTTGAACAATCCAAAGCACTTGCACATATAGATACCAAATGGAACATTTGTGTAAAATTTCAAATCTCTATGACAAGGTCTGTAGGAGGAGGTGCGCGAACAAAAATTTTAAGTGAAAAACATAAAAGTTAAAAGGTTTCTACGGACGCATATGTGTTTTTTGGTTCCCTCTTATAGATGGCGTGATGGGGAAGATTTAAAAAAAAAGAAGCAGGCGGTCCTCGGGTCCCCCATTCGAATGTGCCAAATATGTCACCGTTTTTTGAAGTGAAACTCCTTATGGGAGGGTATTGAAATTCGGATCGGCAACCTTTTCTGTGACGGAAGTAGGTGGTCGGGGTATCACGTAGCGTCGAGAGAGTGGGGATCGTGACTCGCTTGCCTTAGGTACCTGTAGTTAAAATTACAATGTTTATCGCCGAACACAGCTTTCGGAGCTCCATGAAGTTAGCCCCTGCTTATTAAAAATTTATTGTTACGACCATCAGAATTCATTGATAGGTGAATGATAGACCATGGTTGATTATAAAAACAATTCGCTTGACTAAATTTGTTTTTTAATGAATTTTTTAAAAAATCGGCCCAAAAGCCCCCCTTTTTTTAGAATTGAATGATAGAAACTTCTACTTAGGCTCATTCTACGCAGAATCATTTGATAGAAATTGATAGACACTTGGCCGAAGTCTATCAATGGGATAAACTAACGTAAAGTAAGAAAACCTAAATGAGGATCATGCCGCTGCGGCGGTGAGTCAAATCAGAGCGGCAGGGAAGTGAGGCGGGGTGATCACCCATCGCTGGCCACAAAGAGGATAGACTAAAGTAGAGCTAGAGGCTCAGATCTACGGGATTGCTTGACGCCACATCCCCTCGGTTATTTTTGCGTCTTGAGAGAAAAGTGTAATTATCACATTGAATAAATGCCAGTATGTTGTGGAAAAATTATTGATTCGTAATTTAAATGCTTTCTCACCCACCAAACCAAAAAGTTGAATTATTATTTCAGCTACTCCCTATGAAGTTTCACTTCTGTCGCGTATCTTCATGACGCACCGTATTTTCTTTTATTCCCCCCAACTTCATTGGTGTTAAGCTTCCGAATGGTCCGATTGCGCACAAAATGAAAAAGTTCCGGTATTGAAAAAGCTTTTTCAAGGCAAACGGAAGCAAAAACAGGAATATCTCATATTACTCAAAGTAAGTGTCTCAATGTTGTTCAACCAGTTCATAGATCTCGTTAAGGCTCATGGTTTGAAAAAAATGGAATGAATACGTTTCGAGAAATGAAGTAATGAAAAAACCGTAAAAATGAAAAAATTGAAATCTAGAAAATTAATGATGCGATTGAGTCGCCATTCAATAGGGTTCTTCGCCGTAACAAAAGGAATCGCTGTTCCAAATTTCAAGTTTTTATCACAATTTTTGCGGACGCTAGATTGCGAACAAACACAAAAAGTAAAACCAAAATCAAAAGTTAAAAAATAGGAATATCTCATATTATCCAAACTAATAGAGTCAATGTTTTTCATTTGAAAAAAGAAAACTACAAAATCGGTTGAATAATTATCGAGAAATAAAATAAAAACCGTGAAAACGAAAAAATTGAAATCCGGACAACTAATGCTACGATCAGATCCCTATTCAATAGAGTTCTTAACCATCACAAGAGGAACCTTTATTCCAAATTTCAAGTTTTTATCACCATTTTTGAGGACGCTAGAGTGCGAACAAATACAAAAAGTAAAACCAAAGTCAACAGGTAAAAAATATGAATATCTCATATGACCTGAACTAATTGACTCAATATTTTCCAACCATGTCATAGATCTTGTCAAGGCACACATTTTGAAAAAAAAACAACAAAATTGGTTGAATAATTATCGACTAATAAAATAAAAACCGTGACAACAAAAAAAACTTGGAGCCGTCGTGGGACGGCCGAAAGAAGTGAAGCTTTTACGTATTGGCCCGTGTCATGTGGCAGCCTGTTTTAAATTCATCTTTATTTTCCATAGTGCACTGTCATTCGATTAATTTTTCTGTTCCTCCCTCGCTCTCTACATATATATATTCTCTACATATATATGGATATATAGATGAATTTGGAAAGTCAGGTGTCATCTTCTGTTTTTGCTTCCGAATGGAAGCATTGCAATCGGTCCATTTTCATTTTCGCTAATTATGCTTGTAAACGATATATGATGGTTTGTAAGGTAAAAATACGAAGTTTGAGTGTCTGTATGTATCAATTTTTTTCGAAAATCTTCACTTACAAAATTGAACATAAAAAGGACTAAATTTTGAGGATAAAATCTGAAAAAATTGTGACTTATTGGTATTGAGTACATCTAGCTGTGAGAGCAATTTCAGTGAAATCTGCTGGTAAGTTTCTTAGAAATCATTTTTCTCCTTTTTTTCTTCGAAAATTCATATCTCTGAAACTAATGAACATTGTTTAATTTCTTTTTTATCAAAATGTGCGTCTCAACTAGATGCAGGGATTGGTCGAAGGACATCTAGTAGGTTGCTCACAAGAAATCGGACATATTTCACTTTTTCTGTATCTTTGCTTTTTGCACTCTAGTGTTGGCAAAAATTGAGATAAACACTTGAAATTTGAAACAGAGGTTCCTTTTGGTGTGGTGAAGAACCCTGTCAAATCGCGATTTGATCGTGTCTTTAGTTTTCTAGATTTTAATTTTTTCATTTTCACGGGTTCTATTTTATTTCTCGATAATTAATCAACCGATTTTGTTGTGTTTTTTCAAAATGTGTGCGTTAACGTGATCGATGATGTATTTGAACAACATTGAGTCTATTAGTTTGGGTAATAAGAGATATTCCTATCTTTCAATTTTTGCCTTTGGTTGTACTTTTTGTGTTTGTTCGCACTCTAGCGTTCACAAAAATTGAGATAAAAACTTTGGAACGGAGGTTCCTTTTGTCATGGCGAAGAACCCTATTCCATGGCAATCCAATCGCATCATTAATTTTCTTGATTTCAATTTTTTCATACTTACGGTTCTTCTATTACTTCATTCTCGAAAAGTATTCATCCCATTTTATTTCCAAAATATGAGCCTTAACGAGATCTATGACCTGGTTGAACAACATTCAGTCAGTTACTTTGGGTAATATGAGATATTCCTGTTTTTGTTCCCGCGCGTCTGGAAAAAAGTCTTTCAATCCTGGAACATTTTTATTAACTTCCCGATCTAGGGTAATCAACCCGAAATCGAGCTTTTTTGTTGTTCGTCCTACAGAGGTTTCAAGTATACCGAAATGCTTCCCATCAAATTCTGAGAAAAGTCTCTCTGTGTGTGTGTGTGTGTATGTAGGTCTGTCTGTGAACAAAATTTCGCGCTCAACTTTCTCACAAACGGTTGAAGTTATTGAAGTTGTTAAGATCGCGTTCGAAGCGTTTCCCAGTCACTTAGATCTGATTAGTTTTTGGCTACAATCGGTCCAGCGTGCATATTGTTATTAACAATTTCAATTGTTTATAACGCTCTACTAAATTCTACATCTGGAATCCTACTGCTCATAATGGGTGATACCTCGAAAACCCCTTGCGCAGTATGTGAGCGAGTTAACAGCTTGAAGTTGGTACACTGCGTAGCCTGTTATAAAAACTTTCATCCTTTGTACATGACAACTCAGATCTACACTAATGAAAATGGCTCAAACTCTAGAATGTGTCAGCCTTGCTACTCTACCAGAGGTATGATTTCTCCAGCACCTTTTAAACGCACTCGTCATAGCTCATCCAGCTCTATTAGTTCCAACTCATCAAACTTTGGCAAGTCTACTCCAGTTACAGATATCCCCCAGCCTCTGTTTCCTCCACCTGCGGAGGTCAGCCAATCACAGTCATCTGATGACATGCTTAGTAGTATGATGCGAACCCTGGGGGTGAACTCTAAGCGTACGGAAACTATTGACAACGTTTCCTTCAAGCTGGACAAAATGCAAACTGAACTGGCAGTGGTTACTGAGAAACTGAAAGTGCTTGACCAACTCCCTGGGCTTATATCGCGAGTTGACGATGTTGAGGTAGTCTTAGCGGAGCAGCGTGATGAGATTCATTCCCTTAAACAATCGATGGCTACCCTTACGACCAAAATGAATGAATTTCAGCCTCCGTCGGGGGGTTCATCTATGTCCGATGACTTTACATTCCAGCGTGTTGTTACTGCCGTTAACAGCTGCTCCTCCAACATGCAACGCTATACCATGCTACAGCAGTCATCCTCTGAGGTAGTAATCTCTGGCTTCCCTGATTCTGAAACCCTTGTCGAACCTCTCCCGCTGGCCTTGGCTGTCCTGAACTCACTACAACCTGACTTAGACCCAGCCCTAGTCACGGAGACTCGTTTTTTGAGGAAAACCGCTACCCACTCAAAGGCGCCGGCAGCCATCTCGGACGCGACTTCTTCCGCTGCAAGGCTTGGTCAGACTCGTGTCGTCATAGGTTTGAAACTGTCTATCCCTGGGCTCCTCCATAAAATTGTCGCAGCGAAAAAAGCAAAAGGTAAACTGATGTTCTCCTCGGTCGACAAGTCGGCCTTAACCCCTGGGTCGACTCCTATAATGCAAAACTCCGCTGATTTCCCGGTTAATGTCAATGAGCTTTACGGCACAAAAACTTACAGACTCCTTGGTGCAACGAGATCCATGTTGAAACCCTTAGGCTGCCGTCTCATTTGGGTTAAAAATCAAGAAGTCTATGCTAAACTTAGAGAAGGAGACCTTGTATACCCCATAAACTCGAATGCTGACGTTGAACGTATAGCCAGCTTATCCAATCCTCATCAGCATGACTACCGCGCCATCGTCGTTACGATTTCCATGGAATTTCAACCCCTTCACCAACCAGCCCTGCTCCAGCTGTTAGTCCTGCACCCGAAGATAACTTGCTTCAGTCCACGTCTCAACAAATACTTGTCACTCAATTAAATGCCTATTGTGGGAACGTTACTTCTCTTCGCCGTCGCACTAATGCAATCAAAGCATTTCTTGACTCTCATCGCTTTACCTATCACATCATTGCTATTACTGAAACCTGGTTATCGGATGCGGTGCCTAGCTCTGTACTGAATATCCCCGGCTCCTACCTGATTCGTCACGACCGAAACTCACATGGTGGTGGAGTAGCTATCTACTGTCATGATTCCATCCTTGCTACAACTATTGACAAATCGAGCACAGTCTGGACTGATAAGCCTGGCATAATGGAGTACTTATTCTGTGAGATGCGGCTTGGCAACGCACAGCTCATTTTCGCTGCGGTCATCTACCGACCACCGCATTCCTCGTTTCACCTCCCGACGAACTTCTCTGTGCTCCTTGCGACAGCGCTGGATGGCTATAAACATAAAATCATCATGCGTGATTTCAGTGCTGACCAGCTGTCAAATAATGCAGATGCTAAGCTTGTTAGAGCCTTGCTACGAGATCTGTCATTGACCCTGGTGGACCATGGTGCTACTCATTCTACCTCTACCTCCTCCACATCGCTAGACTTGTGCCTGGTTGATGAATCTGATACAGATCTGGACTGGTTCACCTCTGAATTTCCCATGGCAGACGGTCACCACCTCATCTCTGCATCTATCAAAATCGCAAGTAGTAAACCTAACCCTAGCACCATCTCGTCCCGCCAGCTTTCGCGGCTACAGTGTGCTGAAGTCAGAACTGCCTTTTCGAGCACCCTTGAAGCCTTTACGGACGTAGCATCAGATCTTCGATGATCTTCCTCGTCTTGGAGTTGCAACCGCCCCACCCATCGAATTTGTCAGCTCAGTGAGGAACCTGGGGGTCGTACTCGACAGCAAGTTGACTTTCCGTGAACATGTGCAAAAGGTCACGTCCCGGGTCAACTCTGTCTTCTATCCACTCTATAGCCTGCGAAAGTTCAGTGATGAACTGCTGCGAAAACACCTGGTTACTGCTCTGGTTTTTCTTCACGGTTTGACCTTCAGCTTCAGCGACTAATAAATCGAGGGGTACGATTCGTGACCGGAGTGCCTCGTGATGCGCCAATCTCTGCTGCCAGACGAAACCTTGGATGGCTCTCTATCTCCGACTACAGAGCTCTAAGCGTGGGTACCTTGATGTACCAAATTCGGCAAATTGGACTACCGTCCTACCTTGCTGAACTCTTCGTGATTTATGATGCGTCACGACCCCTCTGCTTGACCCCTGCTCAGCAGACTTTCGTGGTTCCTAAGTACAAGACTGACACTTTCCGTGCTGCTTTCGCTGAGTTGTGGAACTCGATTCTTCCTGATATCTGTGACCTCCAAACATTGGTTCCTTTAAACGACAACTACGTGGCGACGTACTACGCCGGCTACAATCACTTGATGTGTGAATCTGCTACTAGTCATACTTAGGAGTTGTTTACATCCCCTCTCTTTTTGTCTAGCTATCCTCAGCTCTTGCCACAAGGAGAAGAGATACTCCCACTTCAATCTACTTTCATTTACTTTTGCTACTCTTATTACTTACCTTGCTCTACATTTAACTTTACTCTTAATCATGTCTTTATGTATGCTCCGCTTTGTTTAAACTTCTAAACAATAAACGCTTATCTATCTATCTACTGCACAAAGTATTCAAGTTAGCCGAAAATTTATATAAGTTATTCCCCATATAAAAATACACATTTTATTTTTAATTACATTTTCTCATAATTTGCATAAATAAGGAGGTATAGCCGCCGGAACACTAATTCATCTAATAACTGAATGGATAAAGTTAGCGCTGTCCGGAATGTCTCAATCGGAGTGTTTCGACGCACAATAGCGCGGTATTCAATGCAGATGACATTCGCGCAGCGCATAGATTGTTATTAACAATTTCAATTGTTTATAACACTCTACTGCACAACCTATTCAAGTTAGCCGAAAATTTATATGAGATAAGTTATTCCCCATATAAAAATATACATGTTATCTCGGATTCCTTTTTTTCATAATTTGCATAATTAAGGAGGTATAGCCGCCGGAACAGCAATTCATGTAAGAGCCGAATGAATACTTTTTGAAAACCGCGTCCGCCAGCTTAGACATTTTTAGTAGGGGCTCAAAAAAAAGCCTAAAAATTCGTATGCACCAATCGGCTCAGAATTCCATTTAGAGCCGATTGAGATCTGCTTGGCGAGACCGTTTTTCAGTCTTTGCATATAAACTCCAAAAGCAGATATATATGTACATGTAGACGTCAGGTGACCGGAAGTCATGAGATTTTCCAGAACGCACTTCGAGAGCGGCGAATAGTTTTTCGTCCCGTAATCATAGAAATACGGTAATAATGAATTCGGTGACAGACCAGCTTTGATCACCATAGGATTCTGGTGAAATTGACGGGTCGACAATTTGATATATATGAATCTCATCCGCTGACTACACGCCATTTGTTGAAACGCTTAAAAAAAAACCAAGTACCACTAAATAATTAAAAATGTACCACCTTTCACCACCATAGAACCACCAAGCGATTTTCGAATTAAACAAAAAATAGTTTTGAAAAAAAAACTTAAAATCACGTTTAGGATATTTATATAGGAATAGTCAAGCAAAAGGTGAGAAGAAAGAAAAAACAAACTAAGGAAAGGAAAGAAATAGCACGAGAGAAAATAAGACAGAAATAACTAAAGGAATGGAAGAAAAGTACAAATGACAGAAGGAAAAAAAACGATTGAAGAAGAAGAGGAAGCTCTAATCAACATTGGAGATTAACAACAGTGCCAAAACCTTTGTGACTTGGATTCTTTTCCAATCTCCTGTAATGAAAGGAACAAATCAATTTAACATACTAGGAAGAAAGAAGAGCGACAACAACTTATCAAGATACCAATATTGAATGGACTTTTTAACTTCCCGATAGGAGAAGTTATTGTAATCACCTTGAAATCGAACTTTTTTGTTTTTCGTCCTACAGAGGTTTTAAGTATACCGAAATGCTTCCCATCAAATTCGGAACAAAAGTCTGTGTGTGTGTAGGTCTGTCTGTGTACAAAATTTCGCGCACAACTTTCTCACAAACGGTTGAAGTTATTGAAGTTGTTAAGATCGCGTTCAAAGCGTTTCCCAGACACTTAGATCTGATTAGTTTTTGGGTACAATCGGTCCAGCGTATATATTGTTATTAACAATTTCAATTGTTTATAACGCTCTACTGCACAAACTATTCAAGGTAACCGAAAATTTATACAAGATAAGTTATTTTCCATATAAAAATACACATTTTAGCTTCAATTACTTTTTTTCATTATTTGCATAATTAACGAGGTATAGCCGCCGGAACCCTCATTCATGTAATAACTGAATGAATAAAGTTAGCGGTGTTCGGAACGTCTCAATCGGAGTGTTTCGACGCACAACAAAGCGGTATCCACGGCAGATGACATTCGCGAAGCGCATATATTGTTATCAACAATTTCAATTGTTTATAACACTCTACTGCACAAACTGTCCTAGTTAGCCGAAAATTCATAGCAGATAAGTTATTCCCCATATAAAAATACACATTATATGTCGAATTACCTTCCTTCATAATTTGCATAATTAAGGAAGCATATCCGTTGGAACGCTGATTCATAGAATAGCCGAATGAATACTTTAGGAAAACCGCGCCCGCCATCTTGGAAATTTTTAGTAGGGGCTCAAAAAAAGTGTCAAAATTTGTATGCACCAATCGACTCAGAATTGGATTTTGAGTCGATTGAGATATACTTGGCGAAACCGTTTTTCGGAAATCGCGTCCGCCATCTTGGAAATTTTTAGTAGGGGCTCAAAAAAAGTGTCAAAATTCGTATACACCAATGGACTCAGAACTCGATTTTGAGTCCATTGAGATATACTTCCGAGACCGTTTTTCGGAAACCGCGTCCGACATCTGGGAAATTTTTAGTAGGGGCTCATAAAAAGTGTCAAAATTCGTATGCACCAATCGACTCAGGAGTCGATTATGAGCCAATTGAGATCTACTTGGCGACACCGTTTTTTGGTCTCAGTTTACGGCGCTAGGCATCGACAATAGCGTCATACGTGGCAGGGCTTGTTTCCATAATTTGCATAATTAAGGAGGTATGGTCGTCTGAGCAATTTGAACTACGGGAACAATGCATATCACCAGAATTGTTCCAACAAAAATGCACGTTCAATATGACTTTTTTTAATATAGGTTAGAACATATCGCGAGTTGAACTCGAATATACATAGCGAATGAATATGTTGACAATTGCGGGTAGGATGTCAACGAGTGGGATAATTAAGAAAGTAACTAGGCCCACGTATCCAGTTGAATATGTTTATGGGCCTTAAAAATCAAACTAAATCGACCGCGTGCAGTACTGATTAGTCGCAAGTTCAATTATTGATATCACTGTTAGGTTTGCTCATCGCCATGGTTGCGTTGTTATGCTGTGCTGAAGTACCAAATCGGGAAATTTGTTTGTGCCCTGCATGGGGCACACATATGTGCACACCACTAGTTTTGTGTGCAATCGGACCATTCGGAAGCCTACCACCAATGAATTTGGGGGAAATAAACAAAAACGGTGACATATTTGACACAGTCGAATGGGGGACCCGAGGACCGCCGGCTTGTTTTATTTTTCACCCCGATATATACGTTAACAAACGTTTCTTGGCGTGTAACGCATATAACGCTTCTACGCTGAACGACAGAGAGAGAGCAAGATCAAAGAATGAGAGAGATTTCTGTTGCGCACGCATCTACGACGCTGTATGCAGCGTCACTTCGGTCTAATGGAGGGGGGAGTTAACGGTACGGTGAGTGTGCCGATTTCACTTTTTCTCGGTTCACGCCCCACCTTTTTTAATAAGTTTCATACGTGAGCATCCGAGCGTGCGTACAAAAGTTTCGCTTCAAAAATTGAAATCTGGAAAACTAATGATACGATCAAATCGCCATTCAATAGGGTTCTTTACCGTAATAAGAGGACCCTTTATTCCAAAGTTCAAGCTTTTATTTTAATTTTTGCGGACGCTAGCGTGCGTACAAAAGCAAAAAGCAAAGAAAACTGTAAAAAAAACAGAAATTGATCTGATTTTGAAATATCTCCAATTTATTGTGAGCAAGCTACTAGATGTTCTTCAAGCATTCCCTGGATCTCATTGAGACGCACTTTTCATAAAAAAGAAATTAAAAATCATCCATTAGTTTTTGGGATATGAGCGATCGAAGAAAAAACAAAAAAAAGTCAATTTCTAAGAAACTTACGGACACTTTCACTGAAATTACGCCCACAGCTATATGTGGGGCATTCCATATCATCTCGAGAGGTCGGCAACTTTGTCGGCGCCGATTGACTCGTAATTTGTTTAAATCGTGTCTCTGATGATAACAGTAATATCCTATTAGGTTTTTGAATTTCCTTGAAACGTTCAGTTTCTATGAATTTTTGAAATTTTGGGTTTCTTTTCATTTTAATGGTGATTTCTCGGCTTTCTATGGCAATTCATATAAAAATCATAGATGCGTTTTTTTTTAATTTTTCGATGAAGAATCGAGAAAAATCATTAATTTTTAGGTAAATTGCAAATTTCAACCAAAAAACAAGATTATCTCCAAAACGACATTTTTAAATTCAATTTCATTTAGAGACATGATTCAACACAGTATCACGAACATTCTGAGCCCTATTGAATCTAGGGATCGTAATTGGTTATTTTTTTACGATTTTTTGAGGAACTGAAAAAATTGGAAAATGACAATTCTTGGTTGGAAATGCAGATATTCGTCTCATTTTGTATGTGTATACATCGTATACGGGGTAATCTTATGAGAGTAGCACTACTTCAGATTGAATAAAGCGAGATTGATTTTTGTACTGCAATTTATCGTTCTTAAACGTACATTGTTCATCACAAGAATAAAATATGGATTTTATAACTTTTCAGTGAAGCGAAATTATCTGATTTAGAGTACATATTATGCTTGATGGTGGAAACTGCTTGTAGGTGATGCGAAATAATACTATTTTATTAATAAAGTTCAATTTAAGGGATTTCTTCTTTGAAAAAAGGAAATTGAAACTGAAATTCAGTTCAACTAGAACGGAAAACCACCATATCTTTGGAAAACTTCAAATAGTTTTCTCCAAATGATTCCCATTCAATTTCGACTCATTTTAACAATCTTGTGAATTTCGAAATCATCGCAAAATGAAAACCGTCTAGCCAATAGAGTTTCGCCATCTTCTGGAACAACCTGATAAGTTTGCAGTGTTTTCGGAAGACTCTTCATCGTACCAAAGTTCTCCTTCAGCAACTGAACTATTTCACGATACTCTGAAGTTGATTTGAATTTTACTTCAATAGCTGGAAGATGATTTGGAGATGTGGACCATTCAAAACGCTCTAGCGCTTTCGTTATTTGACAATCCACAGACAACTGAAGGCTTGCCCGCCAAGCTTTTCGCTTCAGTGTGCCTCCAATGCCATCACATGGACCTTTTCCATGGGAAGTAGCAAAGAAGTTCCACTCCGTAGATACCTCAAAATCTTTTTTGTGATGCAACAGATTCGTAAAATTCTTACTATTCTTGAATTGTTGCGGCGCACCGTCAGAGAAATAGAAGAATTTTGAAGGATTTGGGAAGAATGAGCGGACGAATGAATAAATCTCCTTCAGAAACATATAAACGGCGGCTGCATCATGGGTTAAACAGTCAGATACAATGCACAGACTTTTGTGCTGCAACGTGTCATCGGATCGATAATAAATAACTACAGTGAAAATGGTGGCTTAATCATTGTTCCAATGAAACCCGGGCGCTGCTTCTTGGACAACAAAACCATAGTTTTCGGCGAAGTCACAGATGATGGCACATTCAGTATGCCTCAAGTGTTCTTTCACGGATCGCAAATAACTTGATTGCTGTTTAGCAATGTAGGAATGGAGAAGCAATACCTGAGCTTGACGACAGACATTGTCTACGAAAGTACTGATGTCACATGTCATATCTTCTAATTGACATTTCGGCTTCGATACCCATTGCTTGTACGAAACTGTGCGAGAAGGATCATCTGCCATTGCTAACATCAATTTGTCACACAACTTACTGATACCTGGGCACTCCCTACATGCTCCTACATAACATCCAAATGACGGTTCGTTACAAATTAAGAATCGGAGTACATCTTGTTTACGTCAATTTCTGAAATGGATAGAACTATCTTTCAAAGAAGACATACCAATGCGTCTATTCTTGTTTTTATATAAAACTAGTCAATTAACTTACTCATCAGCATCAATTTGAAATTTTGATGGTAGGGGCAAACGCAGACAGTGTGGGTGTCAGCGAGTCCAACGAATACACAGCCTTCAGGACGTAACATAGCAAACTTAGAAATGCCAATTGCAGCTTCGGGGTAGGGTTCTTTGAATGTTTGATACAACTCATTGAGGTTTCCCCGAAGACGTCGTTTCTGTTGATGAACTCTACCGGTTTCAGTTCTTACCGATACAAAATCTTTTTTCCCTGGGAGACATGCAGAAATATCGTCTGATAAATAGAAATTTTTCACAGCTTCCACGGTGTCCAGAGAAAGAAGTTTCCCTAAAATTTGTAATAATATGAATCACAATAATTTTTTAAATGTCATTATTATCATGATTGTCTTGTTGAGAAAGCTGGTCCTTACCAATTTTCTTGGGGGGTAAGCTGAGGATTCCATGCTTTTGTTTGAGTTGCTTGGCTATCTTGGCACTATGAAACGTGGTGTTCATAACGTTTGCAATTTTGGAGATAGACCAACTCGAGGGCAATGTAGTCAGGATTTGGATTTTCAGAGCGTACGTCGTTGAAGCCTCATGATATTTGACCCTTAGCTCTTGTATCATCTCATTGTAATGATAGAGGTCTTGTTCTCCGTCTGTGTTTTCTATGCCTAGTGTTTGCTTTAAAGAACCAGAGATTCTTCTCCACTTATTTGATAAACAGTTCTTATTCCTGTCCGCCTCAAGTAATCTTTTACGCGGGATGGGAGAGTTCCCTATCAACTCAATAGCTTCGTTCACTACATCTAGTTTAACAGATATACTGACGTCTGAAGTTTGCCTTTGCAATGGGCTTTCAGAACAAAATGAGTTGAATGAATCGACTCGTTCATAAGTTGAATCACACTGCGATGACTGGTCACTAGCTGAAATATTTGTAACTTGAGAAATGGTAGAATGATGCAAATTTAAAATCGAAATCCGGAAATCGAATATGAATGAATAATTTTCCACTGAAAATTTGTCCCTAAAAAATTATATTCTTTATGTAAAAATTGTACGATACCTGTGAGTTGAAACTTCTTTAGCCCGTGGCCTTCGGTTCGTGCTGCAAACGGGCTAAAGGACACATGATCCACATGTTTAATGTGTAATTGATTCGACTTCTTTTCTTCACTTGATACGAGAAACTAAACTCAGCAGGCAAGGGTACGTCTTCAATCATGGCCATTTCTCCTCGTAGAAGTCTTTTTCGGCATGAATCACAGAGTAAGTCAGTGTCTGATAGCTGTGGACAATTTTGTGAAATCTTCGATGAAGGTGTCCGTAAACCTTTCGTCCGAAGATGGAATTGAATGTTGAAAGGATTTATACACCGGCCAAATCCCTTAATTTTCCCCATGATGAATTTGGCAATAGAAATGTATCCTCATCTGCAAATTTGATATTATTGGATTATTTGAATGTCTTTCAGTAGATTATTTGTATGGAAGAGAGTGGGTGAGCGATGGAAAGTCAACTGTGAGTTAAGAGCATAACGTAAACATGAACAATGACTTCACGGGAGCATAAAATTGAAGCTTTTTTACTTCCCGATAGGAAAAGTTACTGTAACTTGCCAGAAATAAAAAACGAGTTTAATTTTAAAGTTTTAATTTAAGAAATCTCAAATTCGGTTCGAATCGAATTCGGCCTTGATTTTCACTTTTATGTATACCGCCGATAGCTCACATGTAACGTTTCTGCTATCGATCGGAATCCGTGAAAAAACATAGAACATATTTCATCAAGGTCGGATTCGATCCGAAGATCTTTGGAGTACTAAGTAGCATCTCCACCCACTACACCAGAGCTGTCGACTGCAGTCGTACACGTAGACACAGAAAAGCTGAAGCGTGAACTACGAATATAAAACGTAAATTACGATCACTTAACCGTAAATTACGTTGTCGAAAATCGTAATGTACGATTTCTTGAGCGTAATTTACGGTTCAGGAAACGTAATTCACGTATTACAAATCGTGATGTACGCCTACGCTTCTGTGCGTGTGTGCCCTTCAGTAGACGTATCTAGCTGGTGTTCAGATCTGTCAGGAGTATAAGGTTAAAATACTGAACCAATGGAAACCTCTGCATCTTCTCACGATTTTGGAAGGATTGATCTTGCGTCGATCTCGAGATTTTCTGTTTTTCAAGTTTTTTTTATCGGGACGATATATCGGTGATAAAAAAAGATGAAAATGGGATAATCTCGCAATCGACGCAAAATGAATCGTCCCAGAATAATAATAAGATGCCGTCATCCAATTTGTTTCTGCATTGCCATGAGTTGAAAAAATTCGATGTTTTTTAAGACCGTAACGAGCTTGACAAAATATTTATCGTCTAATATCGACGGCATTACTAATCGTTTAATTCATTGACAAAAGGAAATTGGGACGCTATTTATGCCTCTTGGTTTCTGTGACCTGCCTATACTCTACGCAGATACTCCAAAAATAATACGAAGCTTTTCTAATTACAAATAGATTCAAAATAATTATTTACTCACCTAAAACGTGATTGAACTTATTCCTATCAATTACAATCACATTCACCAGTATGTCATTAGAATTAAACACAAATTTAATTAATTCGTCCACTGACTGAAATCTACCTACTCTGTTTATCGTTGATTTCAGTAATTAAAGGAGATATATGGCCTTGAACCCCTTCCCCACCACCCCCATCTTCCAAACAAAGGCAGCAGACAGCACACAATTCAAAGATTTATCATTGCTTCAAATTAATATGAATACATTATCGTCCTATACAAATTTTCAACGATTAAATCTCATGATTTTCACTCGGCGGGAATCGAACCCATAACGTCTTGCGTGCGAAGCAATGATCTTTTTCTGCGCCCAATGAAGCGTAAAACATGAACGTTTGGATTTTCATATTGAGCTTCATGTTACAATTGCAAAAATCATTATCATCCAGGCCAAAACAAATTGACTTGCAGATTGTGCGTAGCTTGTATTCCATAATGTGGAACTCTCATAATGGGGGACAACTAAATTAAATGTCAATGCACCGACCAAAACTGCCAAGTTTAGATATGTTTGGTTTTTCGAAAAATCCTAAAAAAACAGCGATTGTGTTCCCTAGATTCATTAGGGCTCAAAATGTTCGTCATACTGTGTGAAATCATGTCTCTAAATTTCATTGAATTTATAAATGTAGTTTTGGAGATAATCTTGTTTTTTGGTTGAAATTTGACCAATCTTTTTGAAATTTGCAATTTACCTAAAAACTAATGATTTTTCTCGATTCGTCATCGAAAAATAAAAAAAAAATGTATCTATGATTTTTATATGAATTGCCATAGAAAGCCGAGAAATCACCATTAAAATGAAAAGAAACCTAAAATTTCAAAAATTCATAGAAACTGAACGGTTAAAGGAAATTCAAAAACCTAATAGGCTATTACTGTCATCATTTAGCGACACGATTTAAAAAATTTGCAAGTGAATCGGCGCCGACAAAGTTCCCGACCTCTCGAATTGATATGGAATGCCCCATGTACACAATACCAATAACTGATATTTTTATCAGATTTTATTCTTAAAATTCAGTCCGTTATATCTTAAATTTTGTAAGTGAAGATTTTCGAAAAAAATTGATACATACAGACACTATGCTCAAACTTCGTATTTTTACGTTTCAAACCATGATATATACTTTACAAGCATAATTAGCGAAATTGAAAATTGGCCGATTCCAATGCTTCCATCCGGAAGCAAAAAGAAATGAATCGCTTCAATATTGAAGGAGATATGGAGCAAAAACCAAAAAAAAATGAATCAAGTTTGTTAAAAAACTTATGCTTCGATCGAGCTGAAATTTGATATGGTGTAAGAAGGGCTCAATACCAATTATTGGAGAGAATTTGAAATTTTATGAAACAATTTTACCCGTGTAAATGTTCAAATTAGTAAATCGAGATGCCAAAAATGACATGTTCATAGTCAGACGGCGGCCTCAAATTTTGTATTTTTAGGTTCCAGACCATTCTAGATCATTTCCACATGGAATTAGAAAATATGAAAATCGACCGTTGACAAAGCTTCCATTCGGAAGCAAAAAGGGTATAACCTCAGAAAAAGTTATCCACTACACATACAAAAATTGTTTGAATAACGTACCGCTGAAAAAGGAAACGATACCAGTATGATTGGCTTAATTATCTTCCAACCTCCCGCTAACTATGGTGAATCACTTTCCGTTAAAATGGACTGCGGCGCCATACCGTGGCCGAGTCGACATCTAACGGTTTTGGGCTGGGCCAAACACCGAGAACTGAGCCTCTACTTCACTCAATTCTCTTTGGTGCGTATAAGCTGATTGCCAACTTCAGGTTACAGAAAATATAAATACGAAAAATGGAGTGGAATGTATCTACCTTAAAAAACATCCAAAAAATAAAGTAAGGGCACGAGTGTAACGGGTATATGCGATTTATATGATGACAGTGACTTGCAGTTACTTGCGAAATGAATTAATTATCCATTATGTATGATCTGAAGGTAATATCCGAAACTTCAAAAATGTGAAACATATATGTAAAAACTCCTAAATTGGGGGGGAAAAAAATTCGGGAATTAAGGAAAATGATAGGAAAATTCGATTCTGTCAACGCTTGCACAGCACGTGGCTGATCAGCTTCATAAAACGATATATAATTTTCTTCAATTCCATTTCTTGGATTCTGTACTGCTTACCTGCTGGTCGTGATGAACTTTTTTTTAATTAAATGTTGTTTCTATTATTGAGAAGTTATTGGTTTTGAAGCAACTTTACAGCAATTCTGATGTTGAGCGGGCTCAAATTGCTACGACTATTCGAATCACATGGCGCCATTGTTTTACTGTTCCAAAATGGTGGAACACAGCCCCAGTAACCAATGCCAAACTCTAGTTACAAAATCCGAAACTAGTTTCTGGGCTGCGACAGTACTGACGGAATACACCCCGAATGTCGGGGTTGATGTTGGTTCGGAACGATATATCAATACTTCAATATATCCATCCTCACAATCAAATCCATATTTTTAATATCACTTAATCCAAATAGATGTAAATTAATAACTCCCATAAGTGTAAGGAAAACCTTTTCGCCGTTGTCCCAAACATTATGACTCTTATGAATTATGTAATATCGAAAAATAAAGGTTTAGTTTTCAAAAGTATGAAAATCGTATAAATTGTGTAACGAATTTTCCCCGGGGGTTCACCCAGTAGAAATCCATTACTGGAATATGGCGACTTCTCTCTATCGCACAATAAGTTGGGCACCAGCTTCACTTTCCCGGGATGTGCAACGAAAACCGGCCTCTAAGGAAATCTCTACCTCGAGGACTTTGAGCGCCCCGGCCAAGAATATCCGACTAACTCAGCGGGTCACGGTAGTGGGGGTGAGGGCCACCTAGAGTATTTTTCCTTTGGCCCAAGCCTTGTTCAGGCAATGGCCGTCTTACACGTCCGGGGGATTTCACCCTGGCGAACTCGGAGTCATGTGCGAATCAGCTGAGACTCCTCTGAGTCCAAGACGCCGAGAGGCTGATCCTAACGAAAGTGGAACAGCGTTACCCACTTCCGACCACCCACACTTTCGACAGCAACTCCAGACACAGCGGAATTGTTGTTCAGAGTCCTGACTCAACTCGTAATCCATCCGGGAAATGCAGGAGCATTCCCCTACGTTCGCCATCATCAGTTATTCACCTGGCAACGCGGGGATATACCCCTGCCCTGGCCTTCTTCACGCCGATGGCCACCTGAGGCTCAGAGATTTCGACTTCTCTCCTTGAGCCTCCGCTCTCGACTGCCTCGACAATCTACGAGGCCATCTAGTCTGCATCTCTCAGCGGCTATAGGTCATTCCGTAACCCTATACCACCAATCAATTCGACCGGATCACGGGGCGCTACTAGTTACGCGTAGCCTACCTTGGTCACTCGCCTACATCGACATAGCCTATAGAGGCGCTCAGTTGGAACCCCAGTACGTCGGGCCATTTTTCCCTAAACACAGCTGAGCGTTCTCTACAATAGCGATCAGTCTAATGACGTCCTCCAAGCTATAGGGTGCGCTAGTTTCACCCAAAACTGCACGTTCCTCATGCCTCTCATCGGTGCGTGGTTTTATTACCTTTCTCAGAGGCTTCTTCAGCCACCATCAGATGTGTCTTTTCCTGTCTCTCAGATTTCCACAGATTTTCTGACTTTTTTAATGGGATTTCAACCAGGTTCTTATCCTCGCTTCATCGATATTACTCTATTTAAGGGAATTTTAACCCGGACAACCCAGTAACAAGAAAATCTCGTTACAATTGTCATAGGTTATGTAGGTATTAGGATATTATATGCATTGAATATGTTTTTGTTTTGGTTCTGTTAATTTATTAAGTTTTGAGTGTTATACATATTCTGCCCAGTGTTGAAAATTTTATATCATCGCGACAATTACAGAAGAAACAAAAGATGGTTACTCCAAAATAGAACTTTGAAAATTCACATTTTTGTAGGATCAATAATCATTAATCAATAATCAATGATCAAAAACTATGAGTATTTTTATCTTCTTAAAATTAGCATGTTCATCTTCAGAGAATCTACTGTTACTTCACATCTTTCCAAAATTACTTTAAATCGAAAATCCATTTCCGCATTGCAATTATTTTTCACTAATTCAAATATCCGGTAATTCGATATTGTCGTAATTGAGCACTAAAATAATCCTCCCTTACAATTTTTTAGCTATCCGCTCTACTACGGGGTTTGGTGCTATAATATTACGAAATTGCTAGAGATCCATACGTCAGATTCTAAGATGCGACTAGAAATAATGACTTTTCAGTCTACAGAAATACGATATTTTCACCCTCACAGAGCTCCGACTGTATCAGTTTGCGGAGATTTTCCCCAGGACTTCCATCAGGTTCGTGTCGTAATAGTTCGATAGCTCGAGGTAGATGAGTGCTGAGTTCCTCTCCCGGGCACAACGATAGCTCGCGAAGGGCTACCGCGGTATACAGGCCTAATCTACCCCCAAACGGATCCAAAATTGACGTAGTTTTAAGAATTCTCTTACATATTTCCGCCTTTCTCGGATCGTCGAAGCGAAGCAGTTGCATAAGGGAATGTCCGACAGCTATGCAGTACTGGTGACCTGGGTGAAGGAGTACTAAGAGTCTACAAAGAGTAAAGAAATTAGAATTACAAACTGTTGTTTTCAAACTCTCCTTCAGTCGTATGGTGTCACCACTGAACAGGAGTTGTATGACAGAGACGGTGATACAATTTCAAGTTTTCCATGGCTTTTCGGAAATTTCAGACTTAGAGATATCTATGTTCGAAAGAGTACACAAATGTCTCGAACTCAACTAAACCAAAAAATCAAAAAATTCTTGCATTCAATTTCACCGTATTCCTTTGTTCGAAGTTTCACTGGCGACACCAATCAAATGAATAAATGATTTATACATGTCATCTTCATATGACGAAACAAAATTATAATTCCTATACGAGCATAGTTGTGAGGAATTGCAAATTTTAGGAAGGGTCTAAATAATCTCGTGCAACTTTTTACTGAAATTGAAGCTTTATTATGAAAAATTGGTTACATCCTCACGATTCAAAGTACCATCTATCGCTATTTTTTTAAAATCTTTCTGGTAAATCACGGATTCCGCGTCAACAGAAGTCTTTTTTGCTACCTAAAGATGGGCCCATTCTTTTACTTCATCAGAATTTAAGAAAAGCTGGTCAGCCAGATCATGAGCCATCGATCGGAAATGATGATAATCGGAAAAAGCTATACCTGTGCTATACGCGGGTGGGGTAGGACTTCGAATCGTAGTGTTTCCAAGCAAGTTTCGCCAATCCGACTATCATGTGATCGAACATTGCTGTGTTGCAAAATCACTTTGTCGTATGTATCGGACAATTTCGGATGTTTTTCGTGCAATGGTCGGTTCAAACTCATCAATTGTCGTCAGTACACCTCCCTCGTGATCGTCTCGTTTGGCTTTAGAGGCTCCTAATACACCCCACCCAGCTGGTCACCGCATATAGATAGCATACAGTTCGACTTATGGATATTCGCCTGGCTCGATGAGAAATAACGGGGGCATCCATACGATGCCGACGTTTTGCCTTATCGTTATGAATGCACTTTTCATCGGCTGCTCTGTTTTGCCCTTGGAACAATCGTTCACACGTTAAAAAACGACGTTCGACGTATCTTGACTGCAGTTCATACCGCCCCCATTTTTCTACGGGTCGAATTATTAATTTTGTGACCTTTTGCATTTGTGACGAGTCGTCATTGAGCCATGTATAAATTCAAATTCTTCTAAAAATTTGTATGGTGCTCCGGGTCGTTCTTCGTCTTCCAAATCAAAGTTGCTCCTTTTGAACCATGCAAATCATTTCTGACACGTTCAATGTTGTACACACCCCAGCAAAATCAGAGATACTGAACAGTAGCGCCTAATGGTGACACCCCAAAATACCGGTGTTGACAGATGAAACACCGGTATACTAAACAAGTAGCGACATCTGTTCTGAATAACTTCACTACAAAAAATCATTGATGTGTATGTGAAACCCTCAAGTACGGGGTCTATACCACATATAGACCCCACAGTTTGTCCTATCAGCCGGGGTCTATATGTCATATAGACCCTTTCCGTGATTCATAACAATTGATTTTCTCCGGTACCATGATAGATATCGGAATTCTGAAAATTATGCCATGACGTACATGAGTTTGTCAATACAATGCACTTTTTTCAAATTTCTTTTTATATTTTTTTCTAATACATCAATATTACGGATATAATCAATTTCATGTCGGATGCATTCAAACCTCTTGTTTCTCGGGAAAGTTTTCATATAAAATTCTGAAATTCCTACCAAGCATACTTTCTGAGTCCCTCTATCAGATGACGTAAAATACCGACGTCAGAATAGCCAGTATTTGTTTTGAGTCGGTACCGTGCGGACGCATGTCTACCGCTCTCTACGATATATAGATTCCAACGTACGGCGATTAAACTACAGTGAATTTTTAAAGTCTTGTTAAAGTTCTGGCACCAAAGTGTCGAACATAAAATCTCTCAAACTTCCTTTGGCTCCAAAAAGGAAAGCCAAGATGAGTCCTCCGTTGGAAGACCCAAGAAAACCGTTATCAAACCGTCAATCGGCGTGAGCTCTGACCCCGCTCGCCTCATCAATCCACCGACCACTCCTGACGGGCCTCAAGAGGCTCAAAAACGAACCGCAGTGCCTCCAATAGTTATTGAAAATGACAAACTGGAGACCAAAAAATTAATCAACTTCCTGCAAGTCAACGCCTCCGATAAAAACTTCAGGATGAAGTTTAATGGAAACACAACGATCGTCCATCTGCACACGACGGAGGACAACAATAAAATTGCAAGTATCCTGAAAAGGCAAAATTACAATTTTTACACCTTCGGTCTGAAAAGTGAGGGTCCGAAGAAATCTATTATAAAAGGTCTTCCCGCCAGTTTTAGTGAGCACGAAATTGAAGCCGAAATATACAAACACGGCATAAAGGTATTATCAGTCCGGCAGTTTGTGAAAACAAACAAGGATGGAGACAGCAAGGAAAATAGGCCACTACCGGTGTTTGCAATAACGCTTGGGCCCGATGTAACCTTGAGCAGCTTCGCTGCTATTAAAACCATTTTCTATCATACATATAAGATAGAGAAATTCATCAAAACCCAGCAACCAACACAGTGCTTCCGGTGCCAAAGATTTGGATACGCCAGTCAGCACTGCAAAAGCACTGCTAAACCCCAGATGCGTGAAATGTGCAGGCAATCACGACATTAAAGCCTCCACGTGCAACGCTGTCAAGTGTGCAAACTGTGGTCTAGCTCACACAGCGAGCTATCGTGAGGGCGCCGCACGAACCAAATTTGTGGAGGCACAAAATAAAAGAGCCCAACCACCACCACCATGGAGAGCCGAGTTGGAATTGCCCTCTACACCTCATTCGGCGATGATGCAGAATCTGGAAAGAAACATCCAGTTCCTCCAGTCTCCTGCAGCCCCTGAGCCAACTCAGGATGGGGATCTCCACTGCCAACGCGTCCATGCCCACCTACACTTCGTTCTTCCCATCGGTGGAAACCTCGAGAAGGAACGTTGCGGCACCCGCTGCTGAACCCAGGACCATCCCAATGGAAACACTTGTTCCGGAATTTTATTTAAGTAGCACTAAAAACTATATAATTACAGCGAAGCAAGTCCTTGACGAGCCAAAAACCCTTAGAATTCCCGAAATCCTTTCAGAGCTTAGAGAGATAAGTGCTAAACTCCAAACAGCTCTTACACCAATTGATAGGATCATCGCATCCTATGTCCACCTGTTCTCGGCCTCCTCAGTCACACCTACGATTCCCCCGCAAACATAACCAACATATTAGCAATTAATATTTTTGCGCTCAAACCCAATCTGGACGAGTTATTACACATCGTCCATAATAATAACATTAAAATTTGTCTGATTTCAGAGACTAAACTGAACAGCAAAACGAAGAAAATTAACTTCCCAGACTTCTCGCTGATCAGGGAAGACAGAAGGGCCAAAGCAGGTGGTGGTGTTGCGGTGGCGATCCACAAAACCTTGTCACATAGAACTCTTCCGCATAATCTCCTGTCGCTCACCGAATACGTGGGAGTAGAGGTCCAAGTAAACAATAAAAAAACGAAGATCTACTCGATCTACAATCCACCGGGTGTCTCAATAGATACAAACCTATTGAGGCACCTATTTTCCGATAGTACTCAAACAATTATTGTTGGAGACTTCAATGCGAAGGACACTGCTTGGACCTCTGCTAGGCCAAACGAATCAGGTAAGATTTTCTCAAATTTTTTGACGGAACAAAAAATTAATCTGCTCTTTCCAGACGTTCCTACACACTACCCTCATAATTCAAACACTCCTAGCACTATTGACATTTTATTAACTAACAACATCTCTATCATTAAAAATTTCACCACACTTTCCGAATCCCCATCCGATCACCTACCATTGTTTTTCTCCCTATTTGGCCGACCAACCTCACCAGAATCATCAAAAATTTTAAACTACGCGAAAACCGACTAGAATAAATTCAAGGATACCTTAAATGATTTCTACACCAAACCCTACTTGTAACAACACTGAAGCAATAGATCAACACATTACGCATTTCACTCAAGTCATTCAAATAGCCCTGGATTCCTCCGCTCCCATCCGCTCAACCAAATCCACCCACACTCCTATCCCACCCGAAATAGCCTCATTAATAAAACTAAAAAATTACATTAGGTCAAGATGGCAAAAAACGCGAAATCGCTACCTTAAATCCGAACTCAATCAGCTGATAAAAGAAATCAGACTGAAATTAATCGAATGGAAACAATCATCTTGGGACAACAAACTCAGAAACATAAACTTAAAAGATCACTCTATTTGGCGCGTAGCAAAATATTTTAATAACACCGGTAAAAGAAAAATCCCCACACTAAAGTCAAACAACACACTTCACACAGAAGACCATGACAAGGCTAATACACTTTGCAAACACTACGCAAAAATACACGAATTATCGGCCTCCCGAGGTAACAAATCTTTTGAACAACAAGTCACAGGTCATGTGAGAAAAACTATCCTCAAAGCCCCTATCGAAACTCCCATTAAATTCCTTACAAATCCCCGTGAAATCATTTCCGCTATCAAAAAAATAAAAAATAAATCAGCCCCGGGTGTGGATAATATTCCCAATATAGCACTAAAAAACCTCCCAATTAAAGCAATAAGTTTACTAACAAAGCTATACAATGCATGCCTCCTCAGACAATATTTCCCAGAACTCTGGAAAGGAGCGGTGGTCATTCGGATTCTAAAGCCCGGTAAGCCCCCTTCGCATCCGGTGAGCTATAGGCCTATTAGCCTCCTACCGGTATTGGCTAAACTGTTTGAGCGAATAATTTTAGTTCGTCTCAAAAAACCCATAGAAGAGTTACAACTAATGCCTATCAATCAATTTGGTTTTCGATCAGAGCACTCGACCTGCCACCAGCTGGTTAGAATTACGAACGATATAAAATCCGCGAAAGACCGGAAAGAAGATACGGTTCTTCTTCTCCTGGTCAGCGAGAAGACCTTTGATTCTGTTTGGCCCACATGCCTTATATATAAACTCGAAGGATTAAATGTCCCTAAATATCTATGTAAAATTTTACTATCATATCTCTCAAATAGATATATCCAAGTTCGAGTCGAAACTTCGCTTTCGGATAAAATAGAAATTGTCGCGGGAGTCCCACAAGGGTCTATTCTCTCGCCTGTTTTTTCAACTTGTACATTGCTTCTGTTTTTAGCAGAATTCCGAGAAATGTATCCATTGCAGGCTATGCTGATGACATTGCTTTGTACTCAGCTAGCAAATCGATCAACAAAGCTATTAGAAGAATAGAAAATGCTGCTTCTCTCACAATCAGTGAATTAATGAAATGGAAAATTCAAGTGAATGCTGCTAAAACAGAAGCAATCTCATTTACTAGCTCCAAGGCCAAGCCGACTTTAACTATTCGTAGCGATAAGATCACACCAACCGACTCTGTAAAGTATTTAGGCTTACACATCGATTCCAAACTCCTGTGGAAAAAGCATATATCTGAAATCAAGGTCAAGACTAAAGTTATCCTAGTAAGATTGTATAATTTGCTAAAATCGCCCGCGCTCAGTCAATCCCTCAAACTTACTATGTACAAGGGGTTAATTAGGCCCATTATCACCTATGGTTGCCCTGCCTGGCACAATGCAGCGAAAATGCACTTGAATCATCTTCAAGTGATTCAAAATAAAGTCCTACGAATAATAGGAAATTTTAAAAGAAGAACGACCATTGTGGAAATACACGAAACGCTTGGCATGGCAACCATAGGCGAATTTATCGATAGAATTAATGAGACATTTAAATTTAAGCTACAATGCCATCCTAATCCCCAGCTCCAAAACATCAATATTGACATAAAATCCAATTGGTCCCGCTGACCACCTGTTTTGTCCCACCTTTCCATACATCCCTCTCTCTCCCACCCCTCATGCACCCATTACTTATAAGGTTTTTTAGAAGTCATTTTTCCTTATATCGAGTCATCATGTAAATAACCACAAATATCTGTAATAATGAAAAATTAGGTTACACTTCGTTCAAATTAGATATAAAGGCAATGGCTGGTGATCTAGAGCGTAGCACTTAAGATATTAATACGGTTTATAGTATGTATATATGACAAATGTTAATAAACAATTTTCAAGTCAAGTCAAGGCGTCAGAATAGCCGAGTGGACTAAGCGCGTAGTCTTAGCGCTGCCACTCGGGTTCCTGGTTCAAATCCCCCATAGGGCGAGAGTTTTTTCGGAATATCTGATGAGCGGGAGGACCACACGCCCATATATCCATATGGGTTCGAAGGCGTTAAAGATTAAAAAAAAAAAAAAGATGACGTGAATCAAATTTGACTTTAATGAAGCACTGATTTATTATTTCAATAATCCTGACAATCGCTGATCCCGGTAACTAGTTCCAGTATTCAAGTAAAATTGGTCTGAAAATTTCTAGAAAAATATGAGTAAAAAAATACCGTACTTTAAACAACTTTTTGGTGAAGGGTCAAGGACATCATTAAATTTCACTTCATAAGTTTCTGATGTCATGTATAGAAGTTATCGTGTATTGAACAGCGCATTCGAGTCGACGAGAGTCCGCCGGCTGACACATTGCGCGCTATGGGCGCCGTACTTGGGGTCAATGAGATATGCAAACTAGTGCTGTGCAAATGTCTGTGCCCCATACGGAGCACAAACAAAACTTCCCGATTTGGTATTCCAACACAGCATAAGAACGCAACCATGGTGATGAGCAAACCCAACAGTGATATCAATAATTGCACTGGCAACTAATAATTACTGCTCGCTATCGATTCAGTTTGATTTTTAAGCCCCATGCGAATATTCGACTGGAATTCGTCCGCATAGTTACCCTTCCTACATCTGTACTTTCTTAATTATTACATATACATTCGTCAAGTATCTTCTAGTTCAACTCGCGATATGTTCTAACCTATATTGAAAAATGTCACACTGAATGTCCATTTTTGTATAAGGAACAACCCTGGTGATATGCATTGTTTCCGTATGCTAAGTTGCTCAGGCGACCATACCTCCTTAATTATGCAAATTATGGAAAAAAATCATTCCACGTAAACCGTGTATTTTCATATAAGGAATAATTTTTTTCAGATAAGTTTCCCGCTAACTTGAATATTTTACCCAGTTGAACCGTATAAACAATTGCAATTGTCAATAATATTGCATGTAATACCATTCAAAATGTAATCCGCTCGATTCTGAGCGGAAACGGTTCGATTGAAACCTCCATGACAGCGCTGGGTTCATTCATTTAGTTATTACATAGATAATTGTTGAGATGATCATACCTCCTTAATTATGCACATTAGCGAAAAAAGTCATTCTACATAGAATACGTATTTTTAGGTGGGGAACAACTTTTCTCATATAAATTTTACGCTAACTGTCATACTTTATGCCATAAAACATTATAAACAATTGAAGTTGTTAATAACAATACCTACTGGACTGATTTCATCCAAAATCTAATGGCCTCTAAGCTACGTGGAACCGGATCGCTTGCAACCTTAATGACCTCAATCGGTCCACTGGTTCGTGAGAAATCGTTCGCCAAAATTTTGGCCACACACATACATATATACACACACACACACAGACATTTGTTCGGAATTCGCTGGGAAGCATTTCGGTATACTTAAAACCCTAGTTACCAATTGAAATAAACAAACTCGATTTAGGGGTCATTACAATAACTTCCCGAAAAATCGGGAAGTTAATAAACGCATCAAGCCCCTTGAATAATCGTCAGTGATAGCACCCTCTTTCAGGGTCAGAACCATTCCTACAAATGACTTTTGGAAACGTGCCATGTACGAAGTCACTTCCATTATTCAAATTCACATGTCCTGCAGACCTAACCAATGCTGCGTACTCTATTTATTAATACATAAGTTGGCTGGGGCCATATGTCGATCTAAACTTCTGTTTGTTGCACGAAAGTTGTAAGGGGATTTTCCCGGGTGAGTCACCAGGACAATCCACCGAACTATATAGTGCCGTCTCTAACGCACATAGTTGGGCGCCAGTCCAACTTTTACGGAATCAGACAGAAACCGGCCTCTGGGGAAAATTATCTACCCAGAGAACTTGCGACGTGGCCTCTCGCAATGCCGAGTTAGCATCAGCTTGTCACGGTAGAGGGCCGAGGTCCACCATGTGCGGAGTGGATCATGCCTCGGTGCCACGCGACTTTCCTGGACGTGGCATTGCAACAACGTATAATAGCCTTTTTTACGGGTATTACCCGTGCTTTCCATTAGAGATATTTTTATCTCTATGATGGTTCTTTCTTCTCCTAGGTAGCTCGACTCTAGGAGAAGGTCCGGATCACTTGCGTATCGTTCGGGAGCCGTCAGGGCTTGGGACATCAAGAGGCTGATCTGACCAAGAGGTTATCTCCCAACCTCCTTACGACCACACACACTCTTGACCACCAATTACCGCACTATCAACGCGAGTCACTTGCCCTTATTACTAACCTGCTGGTGCGTGTTCTGACTGCCAGAATCTCCTTATTCCCGTCAACTGAATCACGGCTCACTCAGGGGTTCCATGGGGGCTAAGATAACTCTGAGAAGCGAGAGGTTTGTATCTCTCGTCTCAAAGAATCCGTTTTCTCTAATCGGGAGATGCAGGTGCATCTCCCTATGCTCGCCACGATCGATATACTCGAAGGGACGCCATTTTCCTGGCCTTATGCAAGCCAGTGCCACTAAGCCCGCTCTCACCGAGGTTTGCAACCACTCGGCACAAGCGTCCGCGTTGGACTCTCACGAGATCTCATAGAGCCTTTCTCCCCCTAGTCTGGACATCTCGGCGGCGGTGGGAACTCTGTACCCCACCACGGCTAATCAACCCGACGGTATCACGGGGGCGCTAGTCGTTTCACCTAGCCCCTCGGTCACTAGTCTACCTCGCCATGGCCTGTGGATCCGCTAGGTTGGGATGCCTGTACGTCGGCCTTTAATTCTCCGCCAACAGAGCGGAATCCCCATATGGCGATAACGTCCTCCTGACGATGGGGCGCTGTCTCGCCCAGACCCGCTTACCCACGTCCTTCTTTGATCCTAGCATCTTCCCACAGCCTTATTTTAGCTGTTCCCAGATGGCATTTCATTCGTACTTTACAGTTTTGAATGTCATATTTACGGGGGCTTAAATCTTGCGTCAAGTTTGGAGGAACTATGAAAGTACAGGTTGACCGACGTTAGCTTTCATAGACGTTTCCGGTTAATGATACTGAAAACCATTATGTCACGTTATCTTTGAGAGGTTAGTTTTCAATTCAGTATTAAACATGTTACTTATTAACTTCCCGATTGAGGGAAGTTATTGTATTGACCCCGAAAATGAAGTGTCTCAGAAATAAAAAAATATTCACGTTTTTCGACGTTTCACATCATTCTGACAAATTTTAGATGAGGGGTCTGTGTGTTTTTTTTCTACTCTTTTCTATTCGTATTCACCCACGTAACCGCTGTTAGGCATTACTTCGTGGGCAATACTACGGATCAGAGTACCCACCCATTGCGGCTGGGGCCGACTTCGCCATTGCATATCATCGTATTTCTAATCACAGGGTAAACCTCCATAAACACCTGTGCTACGATGGCGGGCGTCTACGATGGAACCCTCCCTCCTCCCCCGCGCGACGGGTCGCGTTCGGTCCCGACTCACGGTCTCACTTCATGAATACCGCCGATAGCACACACGGAATATTCCTGCTATCGGTCGGAGTCCGTGAAAAAATATTTTTCAAAAAAATATTTGCAGTGAGCCGGAATCGAACACCGGACCTTTAGAATAGTAGGTACACACTCTACCGACTTTGAGAAATGGTTCCCGCTAAACGGCGCCATCCATTTGTTTCTCCTTTGACACAAAATTACCTCTGACTGATATCCATGGCGTAAATGAGTGTCAATGTTGGAAAACGATTTCTTCAATTATTATTAACCATTTTATTTATTTAAAATGCTTTATCGCGAGAACCGTTACAGATAGGAGAAAAAGTGTATAATGAATATTATTCCTTATACAAAAATACACACCTAATGTTTGTTGACTTTTTTTCATAACTTTCATAGCTCCGCACATAATACTGGTTGAGAATTTCATTATTTATATCGATCTATTACACGAAAAGTACCAGTTAGACCGAAAAGTTCTAGATCAAAGTGGTTCTCCACGTAGAAAGATACATTTTTGTTTCATGCATTTTTTTGTAACACTCATAATTCAGGCGATAATTTATCCCAAATTTTGAACACACGCACACACACCTAAACTAACGTGAGGAAGTTGATGATGCGACCCGTCAAGGGTCACGCGTACATCCCGTTTATTAACTTCCCGATAGGGAAGTTATTGTAATCACCCGAAATCGAACTTTTTCATTTCGACCTATAACTGGTGTTTTAAGGGTACCAAAATGATCCCCAAAAATTTCTGAGTTAATGTCTGTGTTTTTTTTTTTTTTTTTTTTCACTCTTTCTCTATTCGTATTCACCCACGTAACCGCTGGTAGGCATTACTTCATGGGCAATACTACGGATCAGAGTACCCACCCCTTGCGGCTGGGGCCGACTTCGCCATTTCAGCTCATCGTATTTCTAATCACAGAGTAAACCTCCAGAAACCCCTGTGATACGATGGCGGGCGTCTACGATGGAACCCTCCCTCCCCCCCCCCCCCGCGCGACGGGTCGCGTTCGGTTCCGGCTCACGGTCTCACTTCATGGATACCGCCGATAGCACACACGGAATGTTCCTGCCATCGGTCGGAGTCCGTGAGAAAATATTTTGCAGTGAGCGGGAATCGAACGCAGTACCTTTAGAATAGTAGGCAGACACTCTACCCACTACGCCAAAGCCCCGTCAATGTCTGTGTGTGTGTTTGTATGTATGTGCCCTAAATTTTGGTCAACGATTTCTCACGAATGGATACACCAATCGAAGCCATCAAGGTCTCCATCGACGCTTCTTCATGTAACTCAGCCCTGATTAGTTTTTGATAGATATTGGTTCAGAATATATATTGTTATTAAAAGTTTCAATTGTTTATAACGATATATCTGGTGAACGGTTGAAGTTAGGAAAAAATTTTGTTAACGTAAGTTGTTCCTCAGACAAAGATGCATATTTAACGTGAGTTGAGGAATAGCTCTTAAATTTGCCGGGAGTAGGAGAAGTGAAAGAATTGGTGGTAGAAAATGAATTAATGCACAAAACTCAACTAAACCTATTGATGATGTACTTTATTAGGCGTGAGCCTAGTGACCTCGTTATACAAAATTATGATTCGTGGAATTTATCACGTTGCGTATCTAAAATAACAACTCGTTGAAATTCTAACACTCCGATGATTTTACAAAATAAAGTCTCAAAAGAGGATGAGCTCGACAAACCGTTGAACTTCTGATTCTCCTACACTATGTTAAAGCGCTCAAATTTAGCTCTCGATACAGACTCTAGACATAAACTATAGATATGAACTGCTCTGGTTGAGTTACTAATCCAGACTAGGAAAAGTACATGTTGCGAATTTTCTACGTGATCTGGTCCCAAATCCGACTGACCCCGAGGCCGCCCGAAATTACTCGATTGATTTGAATCTTAATATGGCGATTTTCTCACTACGTTTCAAACAACGTGTATTGACTTTTTCCCATAATGTGCACAGCTAAGGTGGTAGAGCCGTTAGAGAAAATTAATTCATGTGATGAGTGCATAAATGGAAACTGGATGGGGTCGGCGATCGCAAAAATTGGTTTCTACGGTAAACATGGACCAACTCGGAATATAATACTTGTATATCATTTTTGTGTATCAATGCTGCCAGGAACGTGAAGCCGGAGATACCGACTTATTGAACTTCATCGACGTAGTTGTTGTATATGCGTGATTTTAAAATGCTTCAATGAAACTCAAACGCTTCAACGAGAAGTAAATGGTCTTCACGTGAAAGAGGCAGTTATCTCTTGATTATGAAAAAAATCACAAAAGGCAGCGACATAGAGAGAAATGAATAAAAATCAGTGCATATTACAGTGAGAAATCTCGTAAATTTTTGAAACAGACATGATCTCGAAAACTCGATTTACCAAATCGGGAAGTTTGCATTGTGTCCTCACTGAGGGCACAAATACCACCCACCCACTAGTATATTTTTTGTTTCAACTTTTATGATTTGTATTGTATGTTTGGATTTTAGATAAATTATGTAGACCCCTTGGAAAAAGAGCAGAGCGTTTGAAACGTTGTAAAGACTGATCTGAATTTTTATGCAATTAAATGGAGTTTACACCGACTTAAGGCATTCGACCATTTATGTATTAAAACTTGATAGCTGTCTCTTATTATTTTTCGCTGCGGATTCTATCGTGGATGTAACCAAACTCAAGTACTAATGATGGGACTATGTGGGCGCGCCATTCGCGTCACAAACGAAGCTTCCCGATTTTATGTTTCAGTACAGCGTACGGAATTTCTTTTTCTCCAATATACCACGGTTAATCAGTTTGACCCCTGTTAGTGTCATAACGGAAACTTGCACAATTGAGCATTCTAAATTGACTCATTTATGAAGCAGATATGTATGAATATCAAGATAAACGATAACTTCATATTTTACTTCTTGTACCCTTTTGCCCCTCCTCAGCCGACCCGTTTACGCTACGTGTATACTATACTGCGAGGAACTTCCCCTTCCACTACATCTCGCGCTAGAATAATATTTAGAAACCCTAGCAATCCATCAGCGACGTAAGATGGACGCTAGTAACGTCGTTGCTGCGTCGCTGATGTTTTTCATCGATTTTAAGCTAAAATAGGGGTGAATGACCCACGAAAATGACATTAAAAAAATGGTGTGTCATGAAGACACGCGATAGAAGTGAAACTGAATGATTGGATCGGCAAGGATTATTTAATTTTCTATGTTTAGAGGGAGAGGAATCATTTTAATCACGTGTCAAACACTTCTTGATAGTAAATATTAATTTATTCATCATAATAATTATACTTTTTTCAAGATACAATAATATTAGTATGAATATGATGAATTAAATCTCAATCAGCTTCACCTTCATTCTCTGGTAGACTCTTCATTAACGAAATGATAGGTTTGTGGTAACTAAAATAGGTAATGAAGACTCTTGACTCCAAATTTTCGATGTAACGTGAGAAAACTGCATCGATCGTGGTACCATGGCGTGTAGTCGATTCAATTGGTGAATTGTTCATTTCCAATGTCAATTTCTGTTGCAAGAACTGAATTAATGGCTTGGAATCCTCTGAAGCAAAATTAACATTAAAATCTCCACCTAGAATCATAGGTAGTTTGTCCAGCTCTACTCCAACTTCTGCAGCCCCCACTGGAGTATACGGCAGCAAGTGAAGGTGAATAAACTCTATTATTTTCGCCATCTTCTGATTTGGTGAAATATAGAGTGCTATAAGCATAATCCGCTGTCCGATTTCTGTGCGATATTCAGCTGCACACATTTCTCCAACAGATGACAACCCAATTGAAAGCGATTCTAGTTGTTTCAAGTTCAGGTCCATATTGGGTGTCATGATGTTCATTCCATGAGCAGTATTGCAAAGTATTGCGACACCCCCTGCTCTCACATTATGTCTTTTGAACTGTACGACACAATTAAAATTGGGAACATAAATTTCTTGATCGTTTTACTTCCACGTCTCTGACAGTATCAATATATTAGACCGTAGAATCACCGGAGCATTGAAATCTCCGCTATGAGCTCCTAAGCTTTGGCAATTGAGGGTTGTTATTGATAAGCCTGGTCTGCTTATGAACTCTCGGAGAATGTCAGTCAAAGTTATCAATGGATTTGTTGATAATCTTCTAAATTCTGATTGTAGCTTGTGCATTGATTGAGCTTTTTTCCGTCCATAATATAATTTGTTCTTTCCATCCTTCGCAACGATGTACAATCCCTGTATACTTGTGACACGGCACAAGGCTACGTAAAGGAGTTGTTGTGAATGTGTCTTTTCGTATTCATAGACGATTTGATTAAACGTACCACCTTGAGACTTGTGGATAGTAATAGCACACGCTGATACCAATGGCAGATGATTTCTTTTGACGAAAATCGTTTTATTATTGTTCATATATATCGTAGAAGTTCTTCGTGCAATGGGAACTGCCGTGTGGCTGAAGTTTTTTGCTTGGATGAACGCAGCAGCTTTTCTCCGAATCTTCTGCCCCGTCGTTGGTGAATCTGGAAATTCCAGCCACACACGAGTTACTGCCCCTGCCTCATCAGTTTCGATATGAACTAGTTTACCAACTGCGCCGTTTGCTACACTATCCGAGACATCCAGATTGGTTGTTATTATATACCATTTATCTAACACCAGTATTATCTCGTAGGGCAGACCTTCAGTGTCTACTACCGTTTTTTTATCCAATTTTTGTCGTACAAATGATTGTTGCTCAGCATTATGGCAGCCGGTGAATACATCAGTAGCTATTGAGACTGTTTTATTCTCTGCAGAATTAAGAATTGTCAAATTGTATTCGTTTACAGCATTATTTGTCAAATCCAGCCGAATTCCATGTGGACAAAGACGATCTGCTTCCTCTCTTGTATAAAAACGAGATTCGATTAGGTGTAACTGTTCTTGATCCAATTCTTCGCTATTTCCAATTTTAGTTAATAAAGAGGAGAAATCAGCATTCGCTTGTCTCATGACTTTATCCAATTCATAGAACTTCAAGTCACGCCAAAGTGTTGGTGCTGCTATGCGTCGTTTTGTTGCTTGATAGATGGGTGTAGCACGCACTGGAGGTAACTGACGCAAATCACCTATGAAAATGATATCCATTCCTCCAAAATTATCTTGGAAATTTCCTGTTATTTGTTTTAACCGTGCGTGAATTTGAGACAGCAATGCCGCTCCTACCATACTGACCTCATCGATGAGTATAACTTGGACGAATTTGAAGAGCATTCTGTACTGTTGAGCCACTTCAATTGATAATGGTAATAGTTTGGAAAGGGATATTTTCAATGTAGTGTGGATTGTCGTACCACCAATTGCTATTGCTGCCTTTCCTGCTGATGCACATGCGATGTAAGCATTGCAAAAACCATCATTATCGGTGAAGCGGTTGTAAATTTCCATGAGGAGTCTAATGAGGAATGTCTTCCCACATCCTGCTGGCCCAGTGAAGAAAACTTGGAGTGGTGATCGGTTTGATGAGAGGAGATTAGCAATCACATGTATCAGGAGTGCTTTCTGCCTCTGATTGGCCGTTCTCATTATTTCATAAAATTGTTCATTAGACATTAAATTATCCCTCTTCTTTGCGATAGCACCCAGTTTGGTAAGTGTTGCTAACCACAGATCGTCGTTCATTATGTGGTCAGCGTTATACAATTCTTGAAAAGGATTTGCTTCAGGAAAAAGGCGACCTACGTTGTCTCCTTCAGCATCATCATCTTGATTTAATTCATCTTCACGACACAAGTCTCGGCATATCTCGATGGTTTTCTGGATATCTAAATTCGATGAGAATTCTTTATGTCGCTCCAAAATCAATAATTCGTTGTCATCGTAAATCTGTATGAATTTAGTTTCTGCAAGAATTTCATTTTTTTCGTCTCGGAATGGAATATACAAAGTCACCATTTCCCGTTTGTATTCATTCAAATCATCAGCCATGTCGTAGTTTCTGTACCGAATAATCCGAGGTTCTTTCATTTGTGTCCAATTCCCCTGATTATTCAGTGTGTAATGAGCAACAAAGTGGGCCAAATTGACATCTTCTAGCTCTTCAGGTCTCTTTTCGTACTTGTCGAACCAATTTTCTTTCCATATGTTTGTTGCATCATCATCAGCATCCATTTCATTGAGTTCTTTCTGAGTTTTTCGAATTCTTTGTCTTGCGATCGGCCATATTGTTGACATATAGGTAACAACTGAAGAAGACTTTGACATCGGTTCACGCCGAAGGTACCATGCAGCTTCCTGACTGGTAATTTCCACGGTATTTAGCATGTCAACGCTCATTTTCCTAGTAATTTCGACAATATCGAACTCTGGATGTTCATCCATTATTTCAGTGATGTTACGTTGGAGATTGCTAATTCCACGGTTCGTTTTATTGACGTATTCCACTACGTATGCAGCACATGAGTATTCTTCGGTGATAAATTGCACATCCATGTTTGATTTCAAAATACTGAAAATGAATGGGTTGAATGGATTATGCCACTTTTCCATGGGTTGACGTTCAAGAAATACTCTGGGACGATTGATGCCAGCTCGACGCACATTCATGTAGTAATCATCTGATAGTATTCCATTTCCCTGATAGAAACTATCAATATCAGCATAGTCATTGTTCTCTAAGTTTGTTCTTATCGTGTTGTAATGTTGTTTACACGTGTGGAATCCTGGTTCTTCTTTCTGCATTGGTGTCAGTATAGTTGTGTATCTGCATGGCATGAATGGAGCTTCAAATCTGCATTTTTGATGAGCGTTCGCAGCTATTTTTTTGTAACATGTGAACGTGTGCTTATGTGTCTGTAGTTTGATGGTCCCCGACGATTCTGAAGTGGCCACTGATATCAATGTACAACTAGTACAATAGCTTTTAGTCGGTCAGCACCTAGTGGATCCGCTGGAGCATTCTCAAGCCATAGCAGAATGTGTGCATGGGGGCTCCCACGATGCTGGAATTCAATTCTTTTAAAATTATGGACAACACGATATTTCCCGAAGGGAGAAGACTTTTTGGACTGAAGTATGTTCATTATAACATTGATGAGCTTATTAAAATAGATGGCCCATGTTACAGCATCTTCATTGATGAGTGTGCTCTTTTCAATATAATGGAGTTCCTGAACATCTTGTTCTGTAATTTCTGCTCCATTATTCTTCAATTTATATAATAATTGTAATAATGAGGGCCAACCAACTTCATTAGCACTCATAGTTAGGAATAACGTGGGTTTTCCGAGTTGTCTGATCATTGCGAATAAGTCTCTCTTTCTTTCAGCCCAATACCAAGTCGAGTTAGGGATACAACGTAGAAAAGCCAAGTTGCTTTCTATACAATGATTTATATACTCCTCTGATTGAATTTGTTCACGTGTAATTTTTGTGTCTTTACCTACGTGTTTAAAAGCAATGGATAGACTGTCACGGACTCTAAACCTCATAATTTTCATTGCCATATAGAGTAAATGAGGAGGTGTAACCCCACGTCGATCAGATCTCCTTAGCTCACTGGTAGCCATCATGAATGGAGCCACATTGAGATCTTCACTAAAGCGCCGGAATTGTCCGAGATAGATAGTAGGGAAAGATAACTCTTCTGCTTGCTCATCAAATAATAGACTGTGAGGGGCATTCATTTCTCCAGAAGCAATCCTCAAATATTTATCGTCATTCCAGAGTAATGTGTGTTGCTGAGCGAACCGGCTCTCCTCCATGGGGATGTCTTCACTCAGTTCATCTATAGGTATCTGATGAACGACACAATCCTCATTAAAGAAAGATTCATCAACTTTGATGTCGTACAGTTGATACAATGGACTCGGTACTAAGCATCTTAGCCATATTTTAATATTTCTCTTGTTTATTAAACCTGTCAAGTAGCTTGATCGATGAATTTTTTTCTCTTGATATGAACGTAAGCACAGTGATCGTCGTCAATGTTCCTGGGCAAGTGATTGACCATTGTATTGACATCCACTGGAACATTGATCACCTGCCCCAAAATTCCAAATTGTCCATGCACATGACGCAATCTGCGAATTTGCATAAATGGAATTCTAGGAGAAATGAGTCTCTCGGAGACTAAATCTAACTTCAGAAGATGTGCAGGGATCGGGGGATATACAAAGCCATTCAATTTCGACAATGTTGGAATTTTGTCTCTCCTCAAAGCCTGGCGACAGCTGGTGCATGCCAGCTCATTATTACTTCTGAATTCGGGAAATTTTTGTTGAATACGAATTTCATTTTCAACGGATAGAGTCTTCAAGTCATTTTTAAACCATAATCTATCACATGCACAACACGTAAAACCGAATGGATTATTTATAAAATCACGGTGAAAGTTCTTATGTGCAGTTTTAAACTCATTAAAGTCTGAATATTGTAAGCGATCACCACTATGTACATCACAATCAGGAGGAGGATGAGTCGAAGTCGTTGCTAATAGTTCATTCTCTGGATTATTTACACTATCGTCCACACTGTCACGTAAGAGGTTAGCACGTGTTTGCCTCCGTTCCCTGCTATCTCGTTCAATTTCAGGTCTACTGTTTTTCCGTGTTCTATTCTGATCAATTCCTTCACTTGCCCGGTTTTTCTCCCGCCACGTTTTTGTCCTTTCTGCACCCGACTTCGGCATATTTGCACAAAACTCTCGATTTAAGTAATGAAGACACGCACAAAAACAAAATACGTTGCTTATGATCACTGTGTTAGAAACCAACAGCTGTTTTCCGCGATCGCGACGCCGCCTGAACGCAGAGAATGACATGAAAGACAGAAAGTCTTCCGTCTCATTCTCGCACGATACACGAAGGCCTCTCACTCTCGCCCGATAGACGAGACGTAAGGTAGTCCGTCTCACTCTCGCTCGATTCCCGGAGGCCTCTCACTCTTACTTACTACGTTAGAGCGAGCGTCACCAAAAAGGTTGCCGATCGAGATTTCAAAACCCTCCCATAAGAAGTTTCACTTCAAAAATATTGGGGATTGAAAATTGCTAATAGACAATCGCAAATTAACAATTGTCAATTTAAAATGTCCAATTCGAAATTGTGGACTGACAAGTGGAAATTGCGAACTGAAAATTGATGATCTAAAATCGAAGAGTGAAAATGGAGGATTGACAATTGACAAATTGAGAATTGGCAATTGAACAATAAGAACTGAGATGTGCGGATTGAAAATTGACGACTGACAAATTCGTCAAATTTTTACTTGTCAATGTTCTACTGTCAATTTTCAATACTCATGTTGCAATGCTCTATTTTCGATGCGCAATTTTCACATGTCATTGGTCAATTGTCAATTTTCCAATCTTAATTTTCAATCCGCAATTCTCAATGGGTAATTTTCACTTGTCAAGTATTAATTGGCAATTTTCAACCCATAATCTTCAATTTCCAATTGACAATTTGTAATGTGCAATTTTTATTTGTCAATAATCAATTTCCCTTGTCAATTTTCAGTCGGCAATTTTAAATTGTCAATCCACAATTCTCGATTGGCCATTGCCCATGGTTACCTGGAAATTTTTGATTGGCAATTTTAACTCGCCAATTTTTATTTGTCAATCGTCAAAATCGTTAAATGTCAATTTGTCAAATTGACAATTGACAAATTGACAATTGACAAATTGACATTTGACAAATTGACATTTGACAAATTGACATTTGACAAATTGACAATTGACAAATTGACAATTGACAAATTGACAATTGACAAATTGACAATTGAGAGTTGACAACTTGACCATTGACAAATTGACAATTGACAAATTGACAAATAGACAATTGACAAATTGATAATTGACAAATTGATAATTGACAAATTGACAATTGACAAATTGACAATTGACAAATTGACAATTGACAAATTGACAATTGACAAATTGACAATTGACAAATTGACAATTGACAAATTGACAATTGACAAATTGACAATTGACAAATTGACAATTGACAAATTGACAATTGACAATTGACAAATTGACAATTGACAAATTGACAATTGACAAATTGACAATTGACAAATTGACAATTGACAAATTGACAATTGACAAATTGACAATTGACAAATTGACAATTGACAAATTGACAATTGACAAATTGACAATTGACAAATTGACAATTGACAAATTGACAATTGAAAAATTGACAATTGACAAATTGACAATTGACAAATTGACAATTGACAAATTGACAATTGACAAATTGACAATTGACAAATTGACAAATTGACAATTGACAAATTGACAATTGACAAATTGACAATTGACAAATTGACAATTGACAAATTGACAATTGACAAATTGACAATTGACAACTTGACAATTGACAAATTGACAATTGACAATTGACAATTGACAAATTGACAATTGACAAATTGACAATTGACAAATTGACAATTGACAACTTGACAATTGACAACTTGACAATTGACAAATTGACAGTTGACAAATTGACAATTGACAAATTGACAATTGACAAATTGACAATTGACAAATTGACAATTGACAAATTCACAATTGACAAATTGACAAATTGACAATTGACAAATTGACAAATTGACAATTGACAAATTGACAATTGACAAATTGACAATTGACAAATTGACAATTGACAAATTGACAATTGACAAATTGACAATTGACAAATTGACAATTGACAAATTGACAATTGACAAATTGACAATTGACAAATTGACAATTGACAAATTGACAAGTGACAAATTGACAATTGACAAATTGACAATTGACAAATTGACAATTGACAAATTGACAATTGACAAATTGACAATTGACAAATTGACAAGTGACAATTGACAATTGACAATTGACAAATTGACAATTGACAAATTGACAATTGACAAATTGACAATTGACAAATTGACAATTGACAAATTGACAATTGACAAATTGACAATTGACAAATTGACAATTGACAAATTGACAATTGACAAATTGACAATTGACAAATTGACAATTGACAAATTGACAATTGACAAATTGACAATTGACAAATTGACAATTGACAAATTGACAATTGACAAATTGACAATTGACAAATTGACAATTGACAAATTGACAATTGACAAATTGACAATTGACAAATTGACAATTGACAAATTGACAATTGACAAATTGACAATTGACAAATTGACAATTGACAAATTGACAATTGACAAATTGACAATTGACAAATTGACAATTGACAAATTGACAATTGACAAATTGACAATTGACAAATTGACAATTGACAAATTGACAATTGACAAATTGACAATTGACAAATTGACAATTGACAAATTGACAATTGACAAATTGACAATTGACAAATTGACAATTGACAAATTGACAATTGACAAATTGACAATTGACAAATTGACAATTGACAAATTGACAATTGACAAATTGACAATTGACAAATTGACAATTGACAAATTGACAATTGACAAATTGACAATTGACAAATTGACAATTGACAAATTGACAATTGACAAATTGACAATTGACAATTGACAAATTGACAATTGACAAATTGACAATTGACAAATTGACAATTGACAAATTGACAATTGACAAATTGACAATTGACAAATTGACAATTGACAAATTGACAATTGACAAATTGACAATTGACAAATTGACAATTGACAAATTGACAATTGACAAATTGACAATTGACAATTGACAAATTGACAATTGACAAATTGACAATTGACAAATTGACAATTGACAAATTGACAATTGACAAATTGACAATTGACAAATTGACAATTGACAAATTGACAATTGACAAATTGACAATTGACAAATTGACAATTGACAAATTGACAATTGACAATTGACAATTGACAATTGACAAATTGACAATTGACAAATTGACAATTGACAAATTGACAATTGACAAATTGACAATTGACAAATTGACAATTGACAAATTGACAATTGACAAATTGACAATTGACAAATTGACAATTGACAAATTGACAATTGACAAATTGACAATTGACAAATTGACAATTGACAAATTGACAATTGACAAATTGACAATTGACAAATTGACAATTGACAAATTGACAATTGACAAATTGACAATTGACAAATTGACAATTGACAATTGACAATTGACAAATTGACAATTGACAAATTGACAATTGACAAATTGACAATTGACAAATTGACAAATTGACAATTGACAAATTGACAATTGACAAATTGACAATTGACAAATTGACAATTGACAAATTGACAATTGACAAATTGACAAATTGACAATTGACAAATTGACAATTGACAAATTGACAAATTGACAATTGACAAATTGACAATTGACAAATTGACAATTGACAAATTGACAATTGACAAATTGACAATTGACAAATTGACAATTGACAAATTGACAATTGACAAATTGACAATTGACAAATTGACAATTGACAAATTGACAATTGACAAATTGACAATTGACAAATTGACAATTGACAAATTGACAATTGACAAATTGACAATTGACAAATTGACAATTGACAAATTGACAATTGACAAATTGACAATTGACAAATTGACAATTGACAAATTGACAATTGACAAATTGACAATTGACAAATTGACAATTGACAAATTGACAATTGACAAATTGACAATTGACAAATTGACAATTGACAAATTGACAATTGACAAATTGACAATTGACAAATTGACAATTGACAAATTGACAATTGACAATTGACAATTGACAAATTGACAAATTGACAAATTGACAAATTGACAATTGACAAATTGACAATTGACAAATTGACAATTGACAAATTGACAATTGACAAATTGACAATTGACAAATTGACAATTGACAAATTGACAATTGACAAATTGACAATTGACAAATTGACAATTGACAAATTGACAATTGACAAATTGACAATTGACAAATTGACAATTGACAAATTGACAATTGACAATTGACAAATTGACAATTGACAAATTGACAATTGACAAATTGACAATTGACAAATTGACAATTGACAAATTGACAATTGACAAATTGACAATTGACAATTGACAAATTGACAATTGACAATTGACAAATTGACAATTGACAAATTGACAATTGACAAATTGACAATTGACAAATTGACAATTGACAAATTGACAATTGACAAATTGACAATTGACAAATTGACAATTGACAAATTGACAATTGACAAATTGACAATTGACAAATTGACAATTGACAAATTGACAATTGACAAATTGACAATTGACAAATTGACAATTGACAAATTGACAATTGACAAATTGACAATTGACAAATTGACAATTGACAAATTGACAATTGACAAATTGACAATTGACAAATTGACAATTGACAAATTGACAATTGACAAATTGACAATTGACAAATTGACAATTGACAAATTGACAATTGACAAATTGACAATTGACAAATTGACAATTGACAAATTGACAATTGACAAATTGACAATTGACAAATTGACAAATTGACAATTGACAAATTGACAATTGACAAATTGACAATTGACAAATTGACAATTGACAAATTGACAATTGACAAATTGACAATTGACAAATTGACAATTGACAAATTGACAATTGACAAATTGACAATTGACAAATTGACAATTGACAAATTGACAATTGACAAATTGACAATTGACAATTGACAATTGACAATTGACAAATTGACAATTGACAAATTGACAATTGACAAATTGACAATTGACAAATTGACAATTGACAAATTGACAATTGACAAATTGACAATTGACAAATTGACAATTGACAATTGACAATTGACAATTGACAAATTGACAATTGACAAATTGACAATTGACAAATTGACAATTGACAAATTGACAATTGACAAATTGACAATTGACAATTGACAAATTGACAATTGACAAATTGACAATTGACAAATTGACAATTGACAAATTGACAATTGACAAATTGACAATTGACAAATTGACAATTGACAAATTGACAATTGACAAATTGACAATTGACAAATTGACAATTGACAAATTGACAATTGACAAATTGACAATTGACAAATTGACAATTGACAAATTGACAATTGACAAATTGACAATTGACAAATTGACAATTGACAAATTGACAATTGACAAATTGACAATTGACAAATTGACAATTGACAAATTGACAATTGACAAATTGACAATTGACAAATTGACAATTGACAATTGACAAATTGACAATTGACAAATTGACAATTGACAAATTGACAATTGACAAATTGACAATTGACAAATTGACAATTGACAAATTGACAATTGACAAATTGACAATTGACAAATTGACAATTGACAAATTGACAATTGACAAATTGACAATTGACAAATTGACAATTGACAAATTGACAATTGACAAATTGACAATTGACAAATTGACAATTGACAAATTGACAATTGACAAATTGACAATTGACAAATTGACAATTGACAATTGACAAATTGACAATTGACAAATTGACAATTGACAAATTGACAATTGACAAATTGACAATTGACAATTGACAAATTGACAATTGACAAATTGACAATTGACAAATTGACAATTGACAAATTGACAATTGACAAATTGACAATTGACAAATTGACAATTGACAAATTGACAATTGACAAATTGACAATTGACAAATTGACAATTGACAAATTGACAATTGACAAATTGACAATTGACAAATTGACAATTGACAAATTGACAATTGACAAATTGACAATTGACAAATTGACAATTGACAAATTGACAATTGACAAATTGACAATTGACAAATTGACAATTGACAAATTGACAATTGACAAATTGACAATTGACAAATTGACAATTGACAAATTGACAATTGACAAATTGACAATTGACAAATTGACAATTGACAAATTGACAATTGACAAATTGACAATTGACAAATTGACAATTGACAAATTGACAATTGACAAATTGACAATTGACAAATTGACAATTGACAAATTGACAATTGACAAATTGACAATTGACAAATTGACAATTGACAAATTGACAATTGACAAATTGACAATTGACAAATTGACAATTGACAAATTGACAATTGACAAATTGACAATTGACAAATTGACAATTGACAAATTGACAATTGACAAATTGACAATTGACAAATTGACAATTGACAAATTGACAATTGACAAATTGACAATTGACAAATTGACAATTGACAAATTGACAATTGACAAATTGACAATTGACAAATTGACAATTGACAAATTGACAATTGACAAATTGACAATTGACAAATTGACAATTGACAAATTGACAATTGACAAATTGACAATTGACAAATTGACAATTGACAAATTGACAATTGACAAATTGACAATTGACAAATTGACAATTGACAAATTGACAATTGACAAATTGACAATTGACAAATTGACAATTGACAAATTGACAATTGACAAATTGACAATTGACAAATTGACAATTGACAAATTGACAATTGACAAATTGACAATTGACAAATTGACAATTGACAAATTGACAATTGACAAATTGACAATTGACAAATTGACAATTGACAATTGACAAATTGACAATTGACAAATTGACAATTGACAAATTGACAATTGACAAATTGACAATTGACAAATTGACAATTGACAAATTGACAATTGACAAATTGACAATTGACAAATTGACAATTGACAAATTGACAATTGACAAATTGACAATTGACAAATTGACAATTGACAAATTGACAATTGACAAATTGACAATTGACAAATTGACAATTGACAAATTGACAATTGACAAATTGACAATTGACAAATTGACAATTGACAAATTGACAATTGACAAATTGACAATTGACAAATTGACAATTGACAAATTGACAATTGACAAATTGACAATTGACAAATTGACAATTGACAAATTGACAATTGACAAATTGACAATTGACAAATTGACAATTGACAAATTGACAATTGACAATTGACAATTGACAAATTGACAATTGACAAATTGACAATTGACAAATTGACAATTGACAAATTGACAATTGACAAATTGACAATTGACAAATTGACAATTGACAAATTGACAATTGACAAATTGACAATTGACAAATTGAATTGACAAATTGACAATTGACAAATTGACAATTGACAAATTGACAATTGACAAATTGACAAATTGACAATTGACAAATTGACAATTGACAAATTGACAATTGACAAATTGACAATTGACAAATTGACAATTGACAATTGACAAATTGACAATTGACAAATTGACAATTGACAAATTGACAATTGACAAATTGACAATTGACAAATTGACAATTGACAAATTGACAATTGACAAATTGACAATTGACAAATTGACAATTGACAAATTGACAATTGACAAATTGACAATTGACAAATTGACAATTGACAAATTGACAATTGACAAATTGACAATTGACAAATTGACAATTGACAAATTGACAATTGACAAATTGACAATTGACAAATTGACAATTGACAAATTGACAATTGACAAATTGACAATTGACAAATTGACAATTGACAAATTGACAATTGACAAATTGACAATTGACAAATTGACAATTGACAAATTGACAATTGACAAATTGACAATTGACAAATTGACAATTGACAAATTGACAATTGACAAATTGACAATTGACAAATTGACAATTGACAAATTGACAATTGACAAATTGACAATTGACAAATTGACAATTGACAAATTGACAATTGACAAATTGACAATTGACAATTGACAAATTGACAATTGACAAATTGACAATTGACAAATTGACAATTGACAAATTGACAATTGACAAATTGACAATTGACAAATTGACAATTGACAAATTGACAATTGACAAATTGACAATTGACAAATTGACAATTGACAAATTGACAATTGACAAATTGACAATTGACAAATTGACAATTGACAAATTGACAATTGACAAATTGACAATTGACAAATTGACAATTGACAAATTGACAATTGACAAATTGACAATTGACAAATTGACAATTGACAAATTGACAATTGACAAATTGACAATTGACAAATTGACAATTGACAAATTGACAATTGACAAATTGACAATTGACAAATTGACAATTGACAAATTGACAATTGACAAATTGACAATTGACAAATTGACAATTGACAAATTGACAATTGACAAATTGACAATTGACAAATTGACAATTGACAAATTGACAATTGACAAATTGACAATTGACAAATTGACAATTGACAAATTGACAATTGACAAATTGACAATTGACAAATTGACAATTGACAAATTGACAATTGACAAATTGACAATTGACAAATTGACAATTGACAAATTGACAATTGACAAATTGACAATTGACAAATTGACAATTGACAAATTGACAATTGACAAATTGACAATTGACAAATTGACAATTGACAAATTGACAATTGACAAATTGACAATTGACAAATTGACAATTGACAATTGACAAATTGACAATTGACAAATTGACAATTGACAAATTGACAATTGACAAATTGACAATTGACAATTGACAATTGACAAATTGACAATTGACAAATTGACAATTGACAAATTGACAATTGACAAATTGACAATTGACAAATTGACAATTGACAAATTGACAATTGACAAATTGACAAATTGACAATTGACAATTGACAATTGACAAATTGACAATTGACAAATTGACAATTGACAAATTGACAATTGACAAATTGACAATTGACAATTGACAAATTGACAAATTGACAAATTGACAATTGACAAATTGACAATTGACAAATTGACAATTGACAATTGACAATTGACAAATTGACAATTGACAAATTGACAATTGACAAATTGACAATTGACAAATTGACAATTGACAAATTGACAATTGACAAATTGACAATTGACAAATTGACAATTGACAAATTGACAATTGACAAATTGACAATTGACAAATTGACAATTGACAAATTGACAATTGACAAATTGACAATTGACAAATTGACAATTGACAAATTGACAAATTGACAATTGACAAATTGACAAATTGACAATTGACAAATTGACAATTGACAAATTGACAATTGACAAATTGACAATTGACAAATTGACAATTGACAAATTGACAATTGACAAATTGACAATTGACAAATTGACAATTGACAAATTGACAATTGACAAATTGACAATTGACAAATTGACAATTGACAAATTGACAATTGACAAATTGACAATTGACAATTGACAATTGACAAATTGACAATTGACAAATTGACAATTGACAAATTGACAATTGACAAATTGACAATTGACAAATTGACAATTGACAATTGACAAATTGACAATTGACAATTGACAAATTGACAATTGACAAATTGACAATTGACAAATTGACAATTGACAAATTGACAATTGACAAATTGACAATTGACAAATTGACAATTGACAAATTGACAATTGACAAATTGACAATTGACAAATTGACAATTGACAAATTGACAATTGACAAATTGACAATTGACAAATTGACAATTGACAAATTGACAATTGACAAATTGACAATTGACAAATTGACAATTGACAAATTGACAATTGACAAATTGACAATTGACAAATTGACAATTGACAAATTGACAATTGACAAATTGACAATTGACAAATTGACAATTGACAAATTGACAATTGACAAATTGACAATTGACAAATTGACAATTGACAAATTGACAATTGACAAATTGACAATTGACAAATTGACAATTGACAAATTGACAATTGACAAATTGACAATTGACAAATTGACAATTGACAAATTGACAATTGACAAATTGACAATTGACAAATTGACAATTGACAAATTGACAATTGACAAATTGACAATTGACAAATTGACAATTGACAAATTGACAAATTGACAAATTGACAAATTGACAATTGACAATTGACAATTGACAAATTGACAATTGACAAATTGACAATTGACAAATTGACAAATTGACAATTGACAAATTGACAATTGACAAATTGACAATTGCCAAATTGACAATTGACAAATTGACAATTGACAAATTGACAATTGACAAATTGACAATTGACAAATTGACAATTGACAAATTGACAATTGACAAATTGACAATTGACAAATTGACAATTGACAAATTGACAAATTGACAATTGACAAATTGACAAATTGACAATTGACAAATTGACAACTTGACAATTGACAAATTGGACAATTGACAAATTGACAATTGACAATTGACAAATTGACAATTGACAAATTGACAATTGACAAATTGACAATTGACAAATTGACAATTGACAAATTGACAATTGACCAAATTGACAATTGACAAATTGACAATTGACAATTGACAAATTGACAATTGACAAATTGACAATTGACAAATTGACAATTGACAAATTGACAATTGACAATTGACAAATTGACAATTGACAAATTGACAATTGACAAATTGACAATTGACAAATTGACAATTGACAAATTGACAATTGACAAATTGACAATTGACAAATTGACAATTGACAATTGACAAATTGACAATTGACAAATTGACAATTGACAAATTGACAATTGACAAATTGACAATTGACAAATTGACAATTGACAAATTGACAATTGACAAATTGACAATTGACAAATTGACAATTGACAAATTGACAAATTGACAAATTGACAAATTGACAATTGACAAATTGACAATTGACAAATTGACAATTGACAAATTGACAATTGACAAATTGACAATTGACAAATTGACAATTGACAAATTGACAAATTGACAATTGACAATTGACAATTGACAAATTGACAATTGACAAATTGACAATTGACAAATTGACAATTGACAAATTGACAATTGACAAATTGACAATTGACAAATTGACAATTGACAAATTGACAATTGACAAATTGACAATTGACAATTGACAATTGACAAATTGACAATTGACAAATTGACAATTGACAAATTGACAATTGACAAATTGACAATTGACAAATTGACAATTGACAAATTGACAATTGACAAATTGACAATTGACAAATTGACAATTGACAAATTGACAATTGACAAATTGACAATTGACAAATTGACAATTGACAAATTGACAATTGACAAATTGACAATTGACAAATTGACAATTGACAAATTGACAATTGACAAATTGACAATTGACAAATTGACAATTGACAATTGACAATTGACAAATTGACAATTGACAAATTGACAATTGACAAATTGACAATTGACAAATTGACAATTGACAAATTGACAATTGACAAATTGACAAATTGACAATTGACAAATTGACAAATTGACAATTGACAATTGACAATTGACAAATTGACAATTGACAAATTGACAATTGACAAATTGACAATTGACAAATTGACAATTGACAAATTGACAATTGACAAATTGACAATTGACAAATTGACAATTGACAAATTGACAATTGACAAATTGACAATTGACAAATTGACAATTGACAAATTGACAATTGACAAATTGACAATTGACAAATTGACAATTGACAAATTGACAATTGACAAATTGACAATTGACAAATTGACAATTGACAAATTGACAATTGACAAATTGACAATTGACAAATTGACAATTGACAAATTGACAATTGACAAATTGACAATTGACAAATTGACAATTGACAAATTGACAATTGACAAATTGACAATTGACAAATTGACAATTGACAAATTGACAATTGACAAATTGACAATTGACAAATTGACAATTGACAAATTGACAATTGACAAATTGACAATTGACAAATTGACAATTGACAAATTGACAATTGACAATTGACAATTGACAAATTGACAATTGACAAATTGACAATTGACAAATTGACAATTGACAAATTGACAATTGACAAATTGACAATTGACAAATTGACAATTGACAAATTGACAATTGACAATTGACAAATTGACAATTGACAAATTGACAATTGACAAATTGACAATTGACAAATTGACAATTGACAAATTGACAATTGACAAATTGACAATTGACAAATTGACAATTGACAAATTGACAATTGACAAATTGACAATTGACAAATTGACAATTGACAAATTGACAATTGACAAATTGACAATTGACAAATTGACAATTGACAAATTGACAATTGACAATTGACAATTGACAAATTGACAATTGACAAATTGACAATTGACAAATTGACAATTGACAAATTGACAATTGACAAATTGACAATTGACAAATTGACAATTGACAAATTGACAATTGACAAATTGACAATTGACAAATTGACAATTGACAAATTGACAATTGACAAATTGACAATTGACAAATTGACAATTGACAAATTGACAATTGACAAATTGACAATTGACAAATTGACAATTGACAAATTGACAATTGACAAATTGACAATTGACAAATTGACAATTGACAAATTGACAATTGACAAATTGACAATTGACAAATTGACAATTGACAAATTGACAATTGACAAATTGACAATTGACAAATTGACAATTGACAAATTGACAATTGACAAATTGACAATTGACAAATTGACAATTGACAAATTGACAATTGACAAATTGACAATTGACAAATTGACAATTGACAAATTGACAATTGACAAATTGACAATTGACAAATTGACAATTGACAATTGACAATTGACAAATTGACAATTGACAAATTGACAATTGACAAATTGACAATTGACAAATTGACAATTGACAAATTGACAAATTGACAAATTGACAATTGACAATTGACAAATTGACAATTGACAAATTGACAATTGACAAATTGACAATTGACAAATTGACAATTGACAAATTGACAATTGACAAATTGACAATTGACAAATTGACAATTGACAAATTGACAATTGACAAATTGACAATTGACAAATTGACAATTGACAAATTGACAATTGACAAATTGACAATTGACAAATTGACAATTGACAAATTGACAATTGACAAATTGACAATTGACAAATTGGACAATTGACAAATTGACAATTGACAAATTGACAATTGACAAATTGACAATTGACAAATTGACAATTGACAAATTGACAATTGACAAATTGACAATTGACAAATTGACAATTGACAAATTGACAATTGACAAATTGACAATTGACAAATTGACAATTGACAAATTGACAATTGACAAATTGACAATTGACAAATTGACAATTGACAAATTGACAATTGACAAATTGACAATTGACAAATTGACAATTGACAAATTGACAATTGACAAATTGACAATTGACAAATTGACAATTGACAAATTGACAATTGACAAATTGACAATTGACAATTGACAAATTGACAATTGACAAATTGACAAATTGACAAATTGACAATTGACAAATTGACAATTGACAAATTGACAAATTGACAATTGACAAATTGACAATTGACAAATTGACAATTGACAAATTGACAATTGACAAATTGACAATTGACAAATTGACAATTGACAAATTGACAATTGACAAATTGACAATTGACAAATTGACAATTGACAAATTGACAATTGACAAATTGACAATTGACAAATTGACAATTGACAAATTGACAATTGACAAATTGACAATTGACAAATTGACAATTGACAAATTGACAATTGACAAATTGACAATTGACAAATTGACAATTGACAATTGACAATTGACAATTGACAAATTGACAATTGACAAATTGACAATTGACAAATTGACAATTGACAATTGACAATTGACAAATGACAATTGACAAATTGACAATTGACAAATTGACAATTGACAAATTGACAATTGACAAATTGACAATTGACAAATTGACAATTGACAAATTGACAATTGACAAATTGACAATTGACAAATTGACAATTGACAAATTGACAATTGACAAATTGACAATTGACAAATTGACAATTGACAAATTGACAATTGACAAATTGACAAATTGACAAATTGACAATTGACAAATTGACAATTGACAAATTGACAATTGACAAATTGACAATTGACAAATTGACAATTGACAAATTGACAATTGACAAATTGACAATTGACAAATTGACAATTGACAAATTGACAATTGACAAATTGACAATTGACAAATTGACAATTGACAAATTGACAATTGACAAATTGACAATTGACAAATTGACAATTGACAAATTACAATTGACAAATTGACAAATTGACAATTGACAAATTGACAATTGACAAATTGACAATTGACAAATTGACAATTGACAAATTGACAATTGACAAATTGACAATTGACAAATTGACAATTGACAAATTGACAATTGACAAATTGACAATTGACAATTGACAAATTGACAATTGACAAATTGACAATTGACAAATTGACAATTGACAAATTGACAATTGACAAATTGACAATTGACAAATTGACAATTGACAAAATTGACAATTGACAAATGACAATTGACAATTGACAATTGACAAATTGACAATTGACAAATTGACAATTGACAAATTGACAATTGACAAATTGACAAATTGGACAATTGACAAAATGACAATTGACAAATTGACAATTGACAAATTGACAATTGACAAATTGACAATTGACAAATTGACAATTGACAAATTGAACAATTGACAAATTGACAATTGACAAATTGACAATTGACAAATTGACAATTGACAAATTGACATTGACAAATTGACAATTGACAAATTGACAATTGACAAATTGACAATTGACAAATTGACAATTGACAAATTGACAATTGACAAATTGACAATTGACAAATTGACAATTGACAAATTGACAATTGACAAATTGACAATTGACAAATTGACAATTGACAATTGACAATTGACAAATTGACAATTGACAAATTGACAATTGACAAATTGACAATTGACAAATTGACAATTGACAAATTGACAATTGACAAATTGACAATTGACAAATTGACAATTGACAAATTGACAATTGACAAATTGACATTGACAATTGACAAATTGACAATTGACAAATTGACAATTGACAAATTGACAAATTGACAATTGACAAATTGACAATTGACAAATTGACAATTGACAATTGAACAATTGACAAATTGACAATTGACAAATTGACAATTGACAAATTGACAATTGACAAATTGACAATTGACAATTGACAATTGACAAATTGACAATTGACAAATTGACAAATTGACAATTGACAAATTGACAATTGACAAATTGACAATTGACAAATTGACAATTGACAAATTGACAATTGACAATTGACAATTGACAATTGACAAATTGACAATTGACAAATTGACAATTGACAAATTGACAATTGACAAATTGACAATTGACAAATTGACAATTGACAATTGACAATTGACAAATTGACAATTGACAAATTGACAATTGACAAATTGACAATTGACAATTGACAAATTGACAAATTGACAATTGACAAATTGACAATTGACAAATTGACAATTGACAAATTGACAATTGACAAATTGACAATTGACAAATTGACAATTGACAAATTGACAATTGACAAATTGACAATTGACAAATTGACAATTGACAAATTGACAATTGACAAATTGACAATTGACAAATTGACAATTGACAAATTGACAATTGACAAATTGACAATTGACAAATTGACAATTGACAAATTGACAAATTGACAATTGACAAATTGACAATTGACAATTGACAATTGACAAATTGACAAATTGACAAATTGACAATTGACAAATTGACAATTGACAAATTGACAAATTGACAAATTGACAATTGACAATTGACAAATTGACAATTGACAATTGACAAATTGACAATTGACAAATTGACAATTGAACAAATTGACAATTGACAAATTGACAATTGACAAATTGACAATTGACAAATTGACAATTGACAATTGACAATTGACAAATTGACAATTGACAAATTGACAATTGACAAATTGACAATTGACAAATTGACAATTGACAAATTGACAATTGACAATTGACAAATTGACAATTGACAAATTGACATTGACAAATTGACAATTGACAAATTGACATTGACAAATTGACAATTGACAAATTGACAATTGACAAATTGACAATTGACAAATTGACAATTGACAAATTGACAATTGACAATTGACAAATTGACAATTGACAAATTGACAATTGACAAATTGACAATTGACAAATTGACAATTGACAATTGACAAATTGACAATTGACAATTGACAATTGACAAATTGACAATTGACAAATTGACAATTGACAAATTGACAATTGACAAAATTGACAATTGACAAATTGACAATTGACAAATTGACAATTGACAAATTGACAATTGACAAATTGACAATTGACAAATTGACAATTGACAAATTGACAATTGACAAATTGACAATTGACAATTGACAAATTGACAATTGACAAATTGACAATTGACAAATTGACAATTGACAAATTGACAATTGACAAATTGACAATTGACAAATTGACAATTGACGAAATTGACAATTGACAAATTGACAATTGACAAATTGACAATTGACAAATTGACAATTGACAAATTGACAATTGACAAATTGACAATTGACAAATTGACAATTGACAAATTGACAATTGACAAATTGACAATTGACAAATTGACAATTGACAAATTGACAATTGACAAATTGACAATTGACAAATTTGACAATTGACAAATTGACAATTGACAAATTGACAATTGACAAATTGACAATTGACAAATTGACAATTGACAAATTGACAATTGACAAATTGACAATTGACAATTGACAATTGACAAATTGACAATTGACAAATTGACAATTGACAAATTGACAATTGACAAATTGACAATTGACAAATTGACAATTGGACAAATTGACAAATTGACAACAATTGACAAATTGACAAATTGACAATTGACAAATTGACAATTGACAAATTGACAATTGACAAATTGACAATTGACAAATTGACAATTGACAAATTGACAATTGACAAATTGACAATTGACAAATTGACAATTGACAAATTGACAATTGACAAATTGACAATTGACAAATTGACAATTGACAAATTGACAAATTGACAATTGACAAATTGACAATTGACAAATTGACAATTGACAAATTGACAATTGACAAATTGACAATTGACAATTGACAAATTGACAATTGACAAATTGACAATTGACAAATTGACAATTGACAAATTGACAATTGACAAATTGACAATTGACAAATTGACAATTGACAAATTGACAATTGACAAATTGACAATTGACAAATTGACAATTGACAAATTGACAATTGACAAATTGACAATTGACAAATTGACAATTGACAAATTGACAATTGACAAATTGACAATTGACAAATTGACAATTGACAATTGACAATTGACAAATTGACAAATTGACAATTGACAAATTGACAATTGACAAATTGACAATTGACAAATTGACAATTGACAAATTGACAATTGACAAATGGACAATTGACAAATTGACAATTGACAAATTGACAATTGACAAATTGACAATTGACAAATTGACAATTGACAATTGACAAATTGACAATTGACAAATTGACAAATTGACAAATTGACAAATTGACAATTGACAAATTGACAATTGACAAATTGACAATTGACAATTGACAAATTGACAATTGACAAATTGACAATTGACAAATTGACAATTGACAAATTGACAATTGACAAATTGACAATTGACAAATTGACAATTGACAAATTGACAATTGACAATTGACAAATTGACAATTGACAAATTGACAATTGACAAATTGACAATTGACAAATTGACAATTGACAATTGAGAAATTGACAAATTGACAATTGACAAATTGACAATTGACAAATTGACAATTGACAAATTGACAATTGACAAATTGACAATTGACAAATTGACAATTGGCAAATTGACAATTGACAAATTGACAATTGACAAATTGACAAATTGACAAATTGACAAATTGACAATTGACAAATTGACAATTGACAAATTGACAATTGACAAATTGACAATTGACAAATTGACAATTGACAAATTGACAATTGACAAATTGACAATTGACAAATTGACAATTGACAATTGACAATTGACAAATTGACAATTGACAAATTGACAATTGACAAATTGACAATTGACAAATTGACAATTGACAATTGACAATTGACAAATTGACAATTGACAAATTGACAATTGACAAATTGACAATTGACAAATTGACAATTGACAATTGACAATTGACAAATTGACAATTGACAAATTGACAATTGACAAATTGACAATTGACAAATTGACAAATTGACAATTGACAAATCGACAATTGACAAATTGACAATTGACAAATTGACAATTGACAAATTGACAATTGACAAATTGACAATTGACAAATTGACAATTGACAAATTGACAATTGACAAATTGACAATTGACAAATTGACAATTGACAAATTGACAATTGACAAATTGACAATTGACAAATTGACAATTGACAAATTGACAATTGACAAATTGACAAATTGACAATTGACAAATTGACAATTGACAAATTGACAATTGACAAATTGACAATTGACAAATTGACAATTGACAAATTGACAATTGACAAATTGACAATTGACAAATTGACAATTGACAAATTGACAATTGACAAATTGACAATTGACAATTGACAATTGACAAATTGACAATTGACAAATTGACAATTGACAAATTGACAATTGACAAATTGACAATTGACAAATTGACAATTGACAAATTGACAATTGACAAATTGACAATTGACAAATTGACAATTGACAATTGACAAATTGACAATTGACAAATTGACAATTGACAATTGACAATTGACAAATTGACAATTGACAAATTGACAATTGACAAATTGACAATTGGCAAATTGACAATTGACAAATTGACAATTGACAAATTGACAATTGACAAATTGACAATTGACAAATTGACAATTGACAAATTGACAATTGACAAATTGACAATTGACAAATTGGCAATTGACAAATTGACAATTGACAAATTGACAATTGACAAATTGACAATTGACAAATTGACAATTGACAAATTGACAACTGACAAATTGACAATTGACAATTGACAAATTGACAATTGACAAATTGACAATTGACAAATTGACAATTGACAAATTGACAATTGACAAATTGACAATTGACAAATTGACAATTGACAAATTGACAATTGACAAATTGACAATTGAGAAATTGACAATTGACAAATTGACAATTGACAAATTGACAATTGACAAATTGACAATTGACAATTGACAAATTGACAATTGACAATTCACAATTGACAAATTGACAATTGACAAATTGACAATTGACAAATTGACAATTGACAAATTGACAATTGACAAATTGACAATTGACAAATTGACAATTGACAAATTGACAATTGACAAATTGACAATTGACAAATTGACAATTGACAAATTGACAATTGACAAATTGACAATTGACAAATTGACAATTGACAAATTGACAATTGACAAATTGACAATTGACAAATTGACAATTGACAAATTGACAACTGACAAATTGACAACTGACAATTGACAATTGACAATTGACAAATTGACAATTGACAAATTGACAATTGACAAATTGACAATTGACAAATTGACAATTGACAAATTGACAATTGACAAATTGACAATTGACAAATTGACAATTGACAAATTGACATTGACAAATTAACAATTGACAAATTGACAATTGACAATTGACAATTGACAAATTGACAATTGACAAATTGACAATTGACAAATTGACAATTGACAAATTGACAATTGACAAATTGACAATTGACAAATTGACAATTGACAAATTGACAATTGACAAATTGACAATTGACAAATTACAATTGACAAATTGACAATTGACAATTGACAATTGACAAATTGACAATTGACAAATTGACAATTGACAAATTGACAATTGACAAATTGACAATTGACAAATTGACAATTGACAAATTGACAATTGACAAATTGACAATTGACAAATTGACAATTGACAAATTGACAATTGACAAATTGACAAATTGACAATTGACAATTGACAATTGACAAATTGACAATTGACAAATTGACAATTGACAATTGACAATGGACAATTGACAATTGACAAATTGACAATTGACAAATTGACAATTGACAAATTGACATTGACAAATTGACAATTGACAAATTGACAATTGACAATTGACAATTGACAAATTGACAATTGACAAATTGACAATTGACAAATTGATACAATTGACAAAATTGACAATTGACAAATTGACAATTGACAAATTGACAATTGACAAATTGACAATTGACAAATGACAATTGACAAATTGACAATTGACAATTGACAAATTGAACAATTGACAAATTGACAATTGACAAATTGACAATTGACAAATTGACAATTGACAAATTGACAATTGACAAATTGACAATGACCAATTGACAATTGACAAATTGACAATTGACAAATTGACAATTGACAAATTGACAATTGACAAATTGACAATTGACAAATTGACAATTGACAAATTGACAAATTGACAAATTGACAATTGACAATTGACAATTGGACAAATTGACAATTGACAAATTGACAATTGACAAATTGACAATTGACAAATTGACAATTGACAATTGACAATTGACAAATTGACAATTGACAAATTGACAATTGACAAATTGACAATTGCCCAATTGACAATTGACAAATTGACAATTGACAAATTGACAATTGACAAATTGACAATTGACAAATTGACAATTGACAAATTGACAATTGACAAATTGACAAATTGACAATTGACCAATTGACAAATTGACAAATTGACAATTGACAAATTGACACTTGACAAATTGACAATTGACAAATTGGACAATTGACAAATTGACAATTGACAAATGTGACATTGACAAATTGACATTGACAAATTGACAATTGACAATTGACAAATTGACAATTGACAAATTGACAATTGACAAATTGACAATTGACAAATTGACAATTGACAATTGACAATTGACAAATTGACAATTGACAAATTGACAATTGACAAATTGACAATTGACAAATTGACAATTGACAAATTGACAATTGACAATTGACAATTGACAAATTGACAATTGACAAATTGACAATTGACAAATTGACAATTGACAAATTGACAATTGACAAATTGACAATTGACAATTGACAATTGACAATTGACAATTGACAAATTGACAATTGACAATTGACAAATTGACAATTGACAATTGACAATTGACAAATTGACAATTGACAAATTGACAATTGACAAATTGACAATTGACAAATTGACAATTGGCAAATTGACAATTGACAAATTGACAATTGACAAATTGACAATTGACAAATTGACAATTGACAAATTGACAATTGACAAATTGACAATTGACAAATTGACAATTGACAAATTGGCAATTGACAATTGACAATTGACAAATTGACAATTGACAAATTGACAATTGACAAATTGACAATTGACAAATTGACAACTGACAATTGACAATTGACAATTGACAAATTGACAATTGACAAATTGACAATTGACAAATTGACAATTGACAATTGACAATTGACAAATTGACAATTGACAAATTGACAATTGACAAATTGACAATTGAGAAATTGACAATTGACAAATTGACAATTGACAAATTGACAATTGACAAATTGACAATTGACAATTGACAAATTGACAATTGACAAATTCACAATTGACAAATTGACAAATTGACAAATTGACAATTGACAAATTGACAATTGACAAATTGACAATTGACAAATTGACAATTGACAAATTGACAATTGACAAATTGACAATTGACAAATTGACAATTGACAAATTGACAATTGACAAATTGACAATTGACAAATTGACAATTGACAAATTGACAATTGACAAATTGACAATTGACAAATTGACAATTGACAAATTGACAATTGACAAATTGACAATTGACAAATTGACAACTGACAAATTGACAACTGACAAATTGACAATTGACAATTGACAAATTGACAATTGACAAATTGACAATTGACAAATTGACAATTGACAAATTGACAATTGACAAATTGACAATTGACAAATTGACAATTGACAAATTGACAATTGACAAATTGACAATTGACAAATTAACAATTGACAAATTGACAATTGACAATTGACAATTGACAAATTGACAATTGACAAATTGACAATTGACAAATTGACAATTGACAAATTGACAATTGACAAATTGACAATTGACAAATTGACAATTGACAATTGACAATTGACAAATTGACAATTGACAAATTACAATTGACAATTGACAATTGACAATTGACAATTGACAAATTGACAATTGACAAATTGACAATTGACAAATTGACAATTGACAAATTGACAATTGACAAATTGACAATTGACAAATTGACAATTGACAAATTGACAATTGACAAATTGACAATTGACAAATTGACAATTGACAAATTGACAATTGACAATTGACAATTGACAAATTGACAATTGACAACTTGACAATTGACAAATTGACAAATTGACAAATTGACAATTGACAAATTGACAATTGACAATTGACAATTGACAATTGACAATTGACAAATTGACAATTGACAAATTGACAATTGACAAATTGACAATTGACAAATTGACAATTGACAATTGACAATTGACAAATTGACAATTGACAAATTGACAATTGACAAATTGACAATTGACAAATTGACAATTGACAAATTGACAATTGACAAATTGACAATTGACAAATTGACAATTGACAAATTGACAATTGACAAATTGACAATTGACAAATGACAATTGACAAATTGACAATTGACAATTGACAAATTGACAATTGACAAATTGACAATTGACAAATTGACAATTGACAAATTGACATTGACAAATTGACAATTGACAATTGACAATTGACAAATTGACAATTGACAAATTGACAATTGACAAATTGACAATTGACAAATTGACAATTGACAAATTGACAATTGACAAATTGACAATTGACAAATTGACAATTGACAAATTGACAATTGACAAATTGACAATTGACAAATTGACAATTGACAATTGACAATTGACAAATTGACAATTGACAAATTGACATTGACAAATTGACAATTGACAAATTGACAATTGACAAATTGACAATTGACAAATTGACAATTGACAAATTGACAATTGACAAATTGACAATTGACAAATTGACAATTGACAAATTGACAATTGACAAATTGACAATTGACAAATTGACAATTGACAAATTGACAATTGACAAATTGACAATTGACAAATTGACAATTGACAAATTGACAATTGACAAATTGACAATTGACAAATTGACAATTGACAAATTGACAATTGACAAATTGACAATTGACAAATTGACAATTGACAAATTGACAATTGACAAATTGACAATTGACAAATTGACAATTGACAAATTGACAATTGACAAATTGACAATTGACAATTGACAATTGACAAATTGACAATTGACAAATTGACAATTGACAAATTGACAATTGACAAATTGACAATTGACAAATTGACAATTGACAAATTGACAATTGACAAATTGACAATTGACAAATTGACAATTGACAAATTGACAATTGACAAATTGACAATTGACAATTGACAATTGACAAATTGACAATTGACAAATTGACAATTGACAAATTGACAATTGCAAATTGACAATTGACAAATTGACAATTGACAAATTGACAATTGACAAATTGACAATTGACAAATTGACAATTGACAATTGACAATTGACAAATTGACAATTGACAAATTACAATTGACAAATTGACAATTGACAAATTGACAATTGACAAATTGACAATTGACAAATTGACAATTGACAAATTGACAATTGACAAATTGACAATTGACAAATTGACAATTGACAAATTGACAATTGACAAATTGACAATTGACAAATTGACAATTGACAAATTGACAATTGACAAATTGACAATTGACAAATTGACAATTGACAAATTGACAATTGACAAATTGACAATTGACAAATTGACAATTGACAATTGACAATTGACAAATTGACAATTGACAAATTGACAATTGACAAATTGACAATTGACAAATTGACAATTGACAAATTGACAATTGACAAATTGACAATTGACAAATTGACAATTGACAAATTGACAATTGACAAATTGACAATTGACAAATTGACAATTGACAAATTGACAATTGACAATTGACAATTGACAATTGACAATTGACAAATTGACAATTGACAAATTGACAATTGACAAATTGACAATTGACAAATTGACAATTGACAAATTGACAATTGACAAATTGACAATTGACAAATTGACAATTGACAAATTAACAATTGACAAATTGACAATTGACATTGACAATTGACAAATTGACAATTGACAAATTGACAACTGACAAATTGACAACTGACAAATTGACAATTGACAATTGACAATTGACAATTGACAATTGACAAATTGACAATTGACAAATTGACAATTGACAAATTGACAATTGACAAATTGACAATTGAGAAATTGACAATTGACAATTGACAATTGACAAATTGACAATTGACAAATTGACATTGACAATTGACAAATTGACAATTGACAATTCACAATTGCAAATTGACAAATTGACAAATTGACAATTGACAAATTGACAATTGACAATTGACAATTGACAAATTGACATTGACAATTGACAATTGACAATTGACATTGACAAATTGACAATTG